>JARHVA010000833.1:2905000-3072500 GCA_037957365.1 Torreya grandis | reverse complement strand
CACTTGATAGGAATGATGTATATATTGAAAAACTAGGTGGCTAAACAAATTTTATGGAAAAAATAAGTGCCAAAATGGGGAAGACCAATTTTGCATTTGAAATCGTGTACACCCTTATTTTATAAAAAATTGAACCTACCTTGCCTTGGCATGGTGCCAAAGTAAAATGGCATATTCCATTTATTGAGAAAAGGGCATACACCTTTTTTGGGTTAAAAAGGGCATACACCATTTTAAAAAGTTCATATTCACCTAAAAACCTACTTTTTTTATCATCCCTTATTTCATTCTAGAGCTAAGATTTTTCTTATGTTTTGGAATGCAAAGAAAGAGCGTGCATGCTATAACATTCTTTGCATCCCAATAAATTGACTGTGGATTCACATCATAGTCTTAAATAGGTTTTTTATTAAATTTTGATTTCAAGGTTTGAATTTATATATATTTTCAATGATTAGGGTATTAAAAATAATTTCCTTTTTCTCACATTTCTTGAAGAAAATGTTTATTTTTATAAATATAGATAAAAAATTCAATGGACCCATTTTATGAAGAAAACATTGAACATAACTGTGATAAAACCCCAAATATTTTAAATTTGCATAAGAATAAACCCAATTATATGAACAATATAATTCAAAGAAATAAAAATTGTAAATTAGTATTAATAGTTTGTAGAACACTTCAAGGCATGGTGCACCTAATTAAATTACCACTATATTAGAGGCCATTTTCAAAAAAATGGAAAATGTCACTTCCCAACTTGATGCAATGTTGCATTAAAGAGAAGTGTTGAGGGAATATTATTTTGATAAATTATTATATGAGAACATTATAAAAATAATAACAAAATAATAATTTATTTCTTTTTTTCTTAACCATCACCAACGATTTGCAAACACATTAAAATTGATTAGTGTGTTCATGTAGAGATTAAAACAAATTTTGAGATCAGTGGTGGATGTCATTTGATGAGAATCTATGCAATAATAATGAGGTTCCATTATATTTTTTGAGAAAATATTACAATGAGTTGTAAAATAAATATTAAGCTATTTTGACATGGATGCCTCCCATAGTAGGGGAGGTGGGTCATCATTTGATAGACCTAGTTCCATGTGGGATTAAAACTAACAAAATCAAATTTATATAAATAGAAAGATAATAAAAAATATTTATATCCAAAAAATATTACATTCTAGTACATATATGGATACCATTAAGGTAGTTACTAGTTCCACATAGGTTATGATTGACCATGGGGTGCATTCACTGAGGAGTTATATATAGACTACAAGTGGTGGTATATTCAATAGTGTCTTACTATTGGTGCTAGTTTCCTGCCTACTAGTGGTGCCATAACTATCAGTCATCCTAAATTTCTTTTACATAATTACACATCATATGGGAGGAAATTGGACCTCTTATTCAGGTTGGACATACATCTAAGAATATAATAAATAGATGTATGGAGACTAGATGTACATTTGTACAACATACTAGTACACAATATTATATGACATATATAATTCATTCCACATCTCTAAACACTAGTAAAAAATAATATATTCCATATTCAATTTGTTCAACACCTTAGGACACTAACACATTAGTGGATATGTCATCTATAGTTGATTTAAGACTTCAAAACACTAGCATGCCAGAGTATATGTCATCTATAGGTTTTTCATCACCTCAAGATACTAGCATGCCATAGTATATGGAATTTTTTATTGCTTCTCCACCTTCTGTTACTGCACGACCAATTACACATGGCTTATCTACTTCACCATCTATATTTGACACATGTTTAATTAATTATAATTTTTTTAATGTATGTAATTGAATATTAAATTTATATTTTAGTATATATTTACTTAATCAACTATTATTTGACTTCTTCATTTATTTTTTTCATATACAATCATTCATATCTTAGGTACCCTAGATGGCTTACCTTTTCTTATTAAGGTTGTAATTAGCACTATATTATCCTACACTCAGGTTGGGAAAGAAAATGACATCAAGTAGTTATATTGTTTAGATATTTTATATACACCATTGTATTATTACAAAAGGAATTTAATTTTTCTCTTTATAACCCTCTCTTTATCTCTCTTTATGTATAGCTAAAATAATTTTGATTAAAATATCTTAAAATGATTTAGTTTTATTGGATTTATAATTTAAATCTTTTATTTGTTTGTTTTATAGATGATGAGAGATGTTATGGGTATTATGCATAGATTAGAATAATTTTTTACTAATGTTTCAATTTCATCCCAAGTCTATTATAACCCTAGCAACACCTAATTCAGAGACAGAGGTTGGTGAGAAAACATACTAAAATTATTTTTTAACTTCAAGTAACAATATTCTAGGTGATATTTATAATTGTATGCACATCTAGATCTAACCCTATATGTACACTCCATAGGACTCTCCATTGAAAATATATTTACAGTGATGCAAACCAATATAACCAATTAGGTGGCATGTGGTGAGTCCAAAATCACCTTGTTGCAATTTTATTTTTTATAGCAAATCTATAATTTTATTGATATCATTTTAATGTATTAAAATTTATTTATTTTTAATGTTCTAAGGTTGCAATAGAGATAGTTTGTCCTTCACATGCTGAGTGGATATTTTATCCTCATAATGAGTCATGCAACACCTCCAATTATACATCCATGATGATGATGTGCAGTTTATTTAGATTCAATAAAAAACATGAGAGATAGTTGTTCTAGGGGTAGTTGTAGGCACAATCTATTTTTCATGCCAATATGGCCTACATTGAATGCCTATATAACACATTTTGTATATGTATAACATTCACTAGATTATATCTAGATATGGATGATTTTTTGTGTCATTATGACATAATTTAAATACACATACATACTATTTGACATATTTATATGAATCATACAGTGTTATGATTTGTGCATACATATTTACCTCTTATATATGTCATTAGTGTTTTTTTTTGTTGTTGGCCTTCTCAAAATTATTCATAAATGAAGAAGTTTTAAATCATGGTTGTGCCAATAAATAGATAGTTAAAATATTTAGCTTTAATAAAATTGATGTACTTCAATGTTATAATGAACACAATGAAGTTATCTTATCATACACATTTGGACGTTATGATTACTGATATAAGTGATGGTTTCTTAGCATTATCTTAGAATTCATTAAAGAAAAAATAACTTATATTAATTTCCACATATGGAAAAAATAAGATCAATGGGGTTGAAGAAAAAAATCATTAAAAATAGGAAGTTCTAGGAAGATGGAATCAAAGTGTAGTCATATAAAATGTCACGTGAGTGCAATGAGTGTTACTTGAGATCATCCATCCCTAGCTTAAAACTAGACCTATCTTAGGACCTCTTTTAACCCTTATCCATCTTTTTTGTAGTTATTAAACATCCATAGACATCCCAAAATCATCATCAGGCCTTCCCCCAAGGATCCAGACCCCTAGTGCCCTAGGTTCTACCACATGGACACTAGCACCATTCTTTGGACACTAATTCCCTATGCTAGTATCCCACTTTTAATGATATTGTCCTTTATAAAATTTCAACCCCACTTTTAAGGTGTTGAGGATGTCTAGCCTACCCAACTAACATCACACTTTTTCTAATTGTTCCACTTGAATACCCTAACAACATGAAGTTCTAGGTTTTACTCATTAATAATTATAAAATAGTACATAGATAACGAATCAGGGCTTGTCCACATAGGTATAGGAAAACCATACTCAACCTAAGGTACACCTAAAAGATCACATAGTTCCTACACAAGGGACATCATCATTGAAAGTGGATGCTAATGCCTTAGTGATATTGAATGAAGTAACACACTAATGTCCACGAGGGTTTATGACATTTAAATTCTATTTGTGATACTCAAATAAATTGTTTTGCTAGTTTTCAATCTCCAGGTCATTATCTCAGTCAATTTTCAGCTAAGTATTTATTTTTATCATTCATTATTATTTATATAAATATTAGATTGGGTCAATTCTTTCACAAATTAGTGGCTATATTTATTGCATATTTTATGCCCTAATTTATTGTGCTCAAACCCTTTAACAACCTAGAGTTTACATTCCATAAGCCCTTGAGAACATAAATTATTTAGCAAACTTGACTTACTTCAAATAATGCAAGAAAACCTCAACCTTAGGGTTTATGTTTCTAGCCTTCTAGGACCCACATTCAGATTTTAGATCCCTATATTTTTTTATATGTATTTCATATAATCGTGATAATAATGACATATGAGGTTTATCACTTTTTATGAAAAGTTTTCTACCTTATCTTGCATGTTTGTTTCCTTTCATTTGGAATGATATGAAAGATGACATAAACACATATGTGCATGATACCTTATTTTAGTTCAAATATATGCCATATTTTCATATTTCTCTAGCATGTTATTTTTTTGCTTATGTGTAATTTAGTTAAGAAGTAAATACTTATACACATAGATGATATATTAGAAAAGATAACAACCATCTTTCAAGTTTCAATGTCACATCTTAGGCATAGGAAAGAATCTATGTCTTCCTCATCTCTATGAGGGTGATAGCTACTTTCCCTCTAACTAGGTTCATCCTATCACTCCTCCAAGAGGTGAGGCAGCCTATAATATTATTATTAATGCCCATACTTATCCTATTCATGACTCCATCTCTTCTCTATAGGGTTTGTTCCTACATGTTCAATAAAAAACAACTAGAGTTTGCACTTGTGAGACTCTAAGGGATGAAATAATCAATATGAGTACGCTAATTTTAGAATTAAAAAGTAAAAATAAGTTATTACATGGAAATATTATAGAATTGTAAAATTAGGTTACAAGATAAAAGCCTCTAGGGAACACTAGTGTCAATTATGTCTATGCATCTTCACCTAGTCAATCTCTGACAAGAAATGTTAAATATCGAAACAAGAAATCAAAATAAAGTGCACCTAAAACTAGTAATTTTAAAATTAATTAAAGATAAAATAGAATTTCAAGTGATATTTTAATCCAAATGGTTAAAGATAAGTTGATCAACCTACATACTATACATCCAATGAGGAGATAGAGATATTATTGTGCATATCATAGAATGCATAGGAACGACACTAATTCATGTTTAGCGTTGAAAAGGATAATAAATTATGCACTTGATATGGATGATTCCAAAAGTGACACATCATCTAAACAAAATACAATGGCACATGTACAAATTCAAAAAGGGTCAAATCTAGAAATGGTTACCAAAGTATAACTCAGAATAATAAAAGGTTCACAAAGCAATATCAGAGCAAGAAATAGTATAACAAGAACAAGTAAAGTAAGTAAAAGATACAAATATACTTATTCAAAATGAGGCCCCACTTTCAAAATAGTATGGGTTTGGTCAAAAATATCTACAATAATTTGATTATCAAGGTGAAGGGTTGGGCAGGCATGCCTAATACATCATTGCTCATATTATAGTTGTTGATAATGTTGGTCAACAAGGTTTGGGATTTACGAAACATACTAAGGTAAATCAGTCATAGATACAACTTATCAAGGCAACATATCTATATACATTGGTAATGTTACAAAAAGAGAAATAACTAAAGTTGTACATTTAGTATCATGGTAAGCTACCAAGCATTCTCAAAAGAGACTTTCTAACAAAAGATCCTCCAAATCACCATATGCCTACAATAGGCATAGTTTCAAAGGGCATAGTCATAAAAATATTGGAAAACATAATTCAAAAAGGTTAATTCCATAGTATGATGAAATTCCATATGTTCATCTAGATACAATAAAAGTCAACACTAAAATTCCATTAGTTCAAAATTAGAATGAAGAAGATGATTGGAAAAACATAGATTATTATGATATATATCATTTAGATAGTGAGGATGTCACCTATGTTACATAGAGGCATCCCATCAATGACATGTTGGGCTTATAGCACCATTCCTTACTAACACACAAATCATTATCCATAGTACTCTCCTTGCACATAGTTTATATTAACTTTTTCATTATATGCAGTTTCATTTTCATGCTTATTTATACATAGATTATACTCAAAAAATAGAAAAATGATATAATATGCTCAAAAACACTAAAAAAATCAAATATTGCTCACAAAATACAAAATTTTAGATTGTATGTATTTCCATGTTTGCATTATTTATACTTTCCAAGTACTACATATGATATCTATATTAGTATAGTCAGTTTTATCATACATACATGATTCACTTATGCTTGTTGAGTGTTTGTAGATTATTTTAAGACTCAGATCCATCACACAGAATACATATATTCAACATTGATACATTCACATATTGGGGGCATCTAATACATAGCCTCCAATTTACTAGGTTATATTATTTCTATACTCCATATCATAGATTTATTATTATTTATATCTTGATATAGATCATCTTATACTAAAGTTATTTTTTGTTGACTATTACTACTCTAGAATAAGCTTATGTATATATTTGTTCTTATGCGTATTTGTACCATGTGTTCATTCATACTTTCATTTCTATATTTCCTAATTTAGATTTGATTGTGTCTCTTTCTTCTAAATCTACTTGAGTGAATCTGAATATGCCATTATTTTACGACTCTAAACCATTTCCTTTCATTTTGTGTATGTTTTGGACATGTGCCCATGTCCATGGTTGTGCCTTCTTGATTATGTATGTGAACATTTGAACGTGTCCTTATATGTGGCTATAAGCTAACCTGCTTGATGTTTGTTTATGTATACATTTAAACATATCCTTATATGTATTGATTTCTCAGATTTAGTTGCATGTGTCCATGTCCCTTGTATTTTGGCCCCTTGGCCTACTTTGTGTGCCTCCTATGTTTGTATGTATGATTTTATGTATGCATCATGGACATGACACTTGTCTCTTTCTTATTACTTACACACCCAGTTAGATGCCATGGGGGATATCATGAATCTACCCTTCTTCCTTAGGTGCCTTGATGGACATCATTCTCCATCCCCCTAGGTAGTTTACACCAATTATTATTTAGATTATGTAGTTCATTAATATGCCTACATTTCTATAACTATCTTGACAACCATGTAAATATTATATATAACATACATTTTATATTACCAACTTATGCTTATATTATCTTACATTCTAAAGTCATGTATATACATTATATTAGTCTATCACACATATATCATATATGCTTGGTCTAGCACACTTCAAGTAGGGATTTTATTTTGAGGATAATGATTACACAAGTTAAAAAATCCCCTCAAAATGTGGGGCATTCAAAGGGATTTATCATATAAATCAAGCCATCCAAGCGCACTTAGAGTATATTTTTCAAGACATAGACATAAATTACATAGCTCAAAATTAGGAAAACATAGTGAAAATTAGTCAGATGGAGATTCGGTTCAGTTTGACAAATAAAAAACACAAAGGACACTAGAAATAAAATTAGGACACTAGTGCCCCATGATACTATCCAAAGAATCATGCTACTATTAGTATCCCCAAAAATAGAAAAATCCAAAATTTATAGAAAAGAATAGTAGTTACAGTCTAGACTTGCACAAATTCAATCATAGGTTATCAGATATGATTATTTTATGCTCAATTTTACACAAAATCATACCATGTTTCCTTATATTAGGGACATCATGCATGGAATGATCACTCTCATTTTAGTTTTAGATATTCAAACATAGATTGTTATAATTCAATCTAGAGTCCATATTCATAGATATTAGAATTGGGGGAATGTGCATTGCACATTATTTACACATGAATAGTTTTGCACTAGCACATATTAGATGGAATGATAAGTCCATGTAATTTTTCACATTTTATACTTTCTACACCATTTTTACCAAGTTTGACACCAGACTAATGATTTATTTCATCTATAATGGTTGGCATTTCCACGTAGTCCTTGAGCTAAATTCCTAAGTGCCTGAGAGGCCCCTTGGCCATTTTTCATTTCATAGTTTCTAAATGGCCATAGGGCCATTTAAATATTTTAAATTGTATGCACAACTTTAGTTACATAGTGTATTTTTAGTTACGTATACATCTACTTCACATTGGTAGGCAACGATGGAGTCATAGCCTACTTGAGTTCTTGAGCCACCTACATAAGAGGGTTGGACAAGTCATTAGTCCAATCCAAGTTATTCATAGTGTATTATCCACTGAGAAGTGGTAGGCAATGATGGATTCAAACCTAGATTGAGTTCTTAAACCACCCATACATGAGGATTGATCAATCCATTAATTTGGTCTAATCTATTCACTTGTTTCATCACTAGTTACACACACATAACATGTCACTAGGTCTTCACATTAGTTTGCATACCTGATGAGGTGTATTCATTCCTTTACTCTCTCTTTATCTCTCTCATCTCTTTACTCATTTTTGTATTTGATTTGATATTCCTTAAGAAAGGACTAATCCATCCATGTCTAATTTCAAGGATACACAATGGAGTGCACTTCACATACTCAAGCCTAAATTCAAGGGCTTTGCCTCTTAGGTAAATCTAGGTATGCTTCTAATTTTATCCTAGTCATTTTGCTTTGTTTCATTTATAGAATAAATTCGGGGATAATGTAGTCATATAAAATGTCAGTTAGGTATAATGAGTGATAATAGAGACCACAATCCCTAACTTATCCCTAGATCTATTTTAGGGCCTATTGTAACCCTTATCTATCTTTCGTGTAGATATTACACATCCCTAAACATCTCAATATTACCCCCATAGATTTAGGGCCTAGTCATCTAGGTTTTATCACTTGGACACTAGTGCCATTATGTAGACACTAGTGCCACTCTGTGGATACTAATGCCTCAAGCTAGTGCTCCACTTTTAGTGCTAGTGTCCTTTACCAAATTTCAACCCATACAAATATATTTTTAATTACTAAAACACTTAGGGTTATCCTAAACCTATTTCACACACTACACAAACACTAGATCAATATAAATACATTAATTTTATCCCTTTATCCACTAGATAGAGATTAAATGCAAAATACAAAAATAATCTTAGAACAAGATATGCACAATCAAGGTTATTGATCCATATTATGCCCTCCTACATATAGTCATTTACATCCATCCAAAGATAAAAATACACAAATTCTAGCCTCAAACCTCATTCAAATCACTCAAGTTGATAGTTATACTAGAATTCACTTGCACTTTCACCTAGCACTTAGGAAGGAAAACTACATTGATCTTGATCCTCCTCAGAGTATTGGTATGTAGGAAACTCTCAACACATCAAGGTGTTGAAGATGTCTATATTACCTAGCTAACATCACACTTTTGATACTTGTGCCATTTGAACACCTTAATAATATGAACATCTAGGGTTTATTCCTAAATCATTCTAAAATAGTGCATATATAGTGAATCAGGGCTCATCTACGTAAGTAAAGGTAGATCAGGCTCAGTTAAAGGTGCACCCAAAAGATCACACAATTCATTCCCAAGGGACATTACCATTGAAAGTGGACACTATCATCCCAATATTAATTTTTGAAGTACCGCACTACTACCCAAAAGGTTTTCTGACATCTAGATCCTATTTATGACACTCAAATCAACTTATGTGCTAGTTTTTAGCCTCTATGTCATCTATCTCAGTTAGTTTCCATCTAGATACTTATTTTTGTCATTAATTATTATTTTAAAAAATATCATATGAGGTAAATTATTTCACAAATTAGTGGCTATATTTATTGCATATTTTATACCCTAATTTACTATATTCAGACCCTTTAATAACCTGGGATTTGCATTCCATAATCTCTTAAAATTTAAATCACAAAGAAATAAAGTAAAAAGGATTTTTATTTTTTATATCACTATAATAAATTTCAATTATGGAATTTACTATTCGTAAAATTAATAGATCACATACTAATAATAAAAAGTTCAACAAATAGAATACTCTCCATGCTGACATATCTCTTAAAAATGAAGCTTAAGCATTCAACTAAGGTGACAGAGAGATCACCTTGTGCCTTATTATAAGAAATATAAATGAAGATCATTCTTAAGTATTAAATCTACAAATAAATTATGGCATTCAACAAGATTCAAATTATGACACACATAATTAACCAGAAGGCATAAAAATACACAACATAAGATTATATTCATCATAATTGTAGAGATCTCATGTATTCATAACATGTGAATATAAATATTTCACTTTACATTATATGAGTATTCATTAATAAAAATAACCAAATATCATCTTCTTTTCTCGAGAGCTATAAATATTACACTTTGCATTATATGAACCTTCATAAATAAATAATAACCGACTCTAAAATATAAAAATATCCCTCTTGGAGATAGGAGAATAAGGTGGAGTTTGGGTTTAGATAAATATAAATCCATTTCCCTTGCCTCATATCATGTTTCTCATTGGATACATTGTAAAATATTTTATAATATTTGGACTTGCTATTGAATGTGCACCTCTAAGAGGATATCTCTTAATAATCAATTATATATTATGAATCTCCACTTTAAAATCTTCCATGGAGATCCTATTAGTTGATGAATTGTGCATTAGTTTATATGAGTGACATTTTTATGAGCACAAAATTAATTACTATAATTAACTTATGTTATGTGTGTGTTCCTTTTCCATGGTAGTATACTTAGTTAGAAACCAAGGATTGTATCTTAGTGTGCACAACCTTAGGGTCAATACTCCACTATACTACATTTTTATTTTCCACCAAAAATGACTATGTTAGATAAATTCTAAAAAAATTCACCTTCATTCTTAGTAAAAAATCTTATGACATTGTTTAAGCTCATTCTAAAAACTAGCACATTTTTCAAATGTTATGATTATATGGGACCTTATTTTTGAATCATTCTGGTTGTAAGCCTAAAGGATCCTCAATTAATTTAGATTATATTCATATTTCTTGGCAATGTGAAATAAATAAACTAATAAAAACATCAATGAGGGGAGATAAATCCCTAAGAGCACTTGTGCCAATGAATATTGGAGGCAAATCTCATCGAATGAAGTTTGTGCTTGAAGTGAAGGAATAATATCTTTTGATTCACTATATCTATACATATATTTTGCTTCACTCTCTTTATTTATTACTTTAAGATAAATTTAAAATTTGGTTAGGGTGATTTCCTACAGTGGGAATTCTCTCCCATACCAAATTGATTGTTTCTCAAACTAACTTGGGCAAGCATTACAAGAGAACCATTAGGGGTAGAGATAGGTTGTCATCTCCTATAGGTGTAGGGTGAGTCCTATGAGAACCCAAAGAAGGATTTAGTACCACTTAATATAAGGGAGACATAATTATGCTTTTCCTGTCATAACTAAATGTCTCTTAATGGACCAACATTTACCTAGTAGGTCACATATATTTTAAATATCTAGGCTAATTGATGAACCTTCTACACAGATACATGAAATACATAATAGGTCTCATCAAATATCCATTAGGCCCTGAGGTATAATGTTTTATGTGTTTATGTGTATCCCTTAATATAATATTCTTGTACTTGAGCGTAGAAATTGAGCAAAAATTGGGTGAGCATTATAGGATAGTAGTGAGGGGTAGAGACAAAATATCATCTCTTACATTTGCATGGGTAAGTTATATGACCACCTAATATAGGACTTAATTCCACTTGGGATGAGGGATACACAAAATAATGTTTTATATCATATATAAATGTCTGTTAAGGGACTAAAAATTGGTCAGTGGGTTGTGTATATTTTGAATCGCTAGCCCATTCGACAAACCATCTACATGAACACATCCATATGGGTATATATATAATTTAAAGAGAATTATGAGGGGTAGAGAAAAAACATTAGGTTATAAATTTATATGGGAAAGTTCTCTGAGAACCCCTAGAGAATTATCTCCCAGTTAGGATGGAGACATGATAATTAATAATTAATTTTCTCTTGAAGCTAAATGTCTCTTAAAGGACTAAAAGTTAGTTAGTGGTTCACATAGTTTTGAATCACTAGCCCAATACATGAATCATCTCTCACAAATGTGTATGTATGGGTGTATAAATACTATAATATACACATTACATTCTTCATTATGCCCTAGGGTTGAGGTTTGCATGTAGGTAATGCATTCTTGAAGAGAATATTCTCATCCCTAAGTGTAAAAATAGAACAAGATTTGGTAAAGTGTCTATGAATAAACATGTGCATGGGTGGATGAATGATAAAATGGATCTCATTAACTCTCATAGCACCCATATTTGAGATTTATAGGTGGTCAGATGCATCCCTTAAGTGAATCTTCTCATCTTTTAGTATATAAACTAAACAAACTTTGAGTAAGCATTGTAGGAGAAATGTGAGGGGTAGAGACAAAAAATTATCTTCTATAGTTACAAAAATTAATCCTATAAGCACCTCTTATATTACTATATCCTACTAAATATGAAGGAGACACGGTAGTGAATTTTCTCTTGCAACCAAATATCTCGTAAGAGACCAAAAGTTGCTTAGTGAGTCACATATATTTTGACTTAGTATCCCAATCAATGAATTATATACATGTACATTCAAAATGGATGTATAAATTATAGAGTGTCTATTATATAATCTCTATTATTCCCTAAGGTTTAGATTTATAGGTATTTATATGCATTCCTTAATAGAATCTTCTCATCCTTAGGTGTGGAAATTAAGAGAACTTCATGTGAGCATTGAAGGAAACCTATGAGGGATAGAGATGAACCATTATCTCTTAATGTTTTATGAGCTAGTAATATGAAAAACCTAACAAGGATTTGGTTCTACTTAGGATGAGGGAAACAAGGTATTGATTTTATCTCATAACCAAATGTATCTTAAAGGACCAAACGTTGGCTAATGGGTCATGTACATTTTGACTTGCTAGTCCAATCAATAAACCATCGACATAGATAAATACAAATAGAAATATGAACACTAGAATATCCATCATCCACTCTTATTCAATCCTCAAGATAATTTTTTTATTTTTTTTGACACATCCCTTAATATAATCTTCTCATCCCTGAGTGTACAAACTAAGTAAAATTCAAGCGAGTATTACAAAAGAACCTTGAAGGGTATAGATGAACCATTAACTCCTATAGTTACATCATTGAGTAATTTTAACACCCTAAAAAGGATTTATATCCACTTAGGATTAGGGATACATGGAAAATAGTTTTCACTCACCACCAAATGTCTCTTAAGGGACCAAAAATTGATGAGTGGGTTGCATATCTTTTGAATTGCTATGCCAATCAACAAACTATTTACGTGGACACATCCAGATGTGTTTATAAATGGTGAAAGAAATTTTACACTCATTATAAATCCATAGGGTTAAAATTTACAAGCATCTAAATTAACTTTGAGAGAATGTTCTTGTCCATGAGTGTAGAAATTAATCAAAATTTAGGTGAGCATTATAGGAGAATCATGAGGGGTACAGATGAAATGCTAAGTACTATAGTTACATGGATGAGTACTTTGATCACCCCTAAAGGATTTGGTTATACTTAGGTAAGGGAGACACATAAAAGTTTTCAATCACAACCAAATGTCTCTTAAAGAACCAAAAGTTTATTAGTGATCACTTATCATTTGATTTACTAACCTAATCGATGAACCATATACATAGACATATTTGTATGGGATTATAAAAAATAGAATAAGCCTCATTCACTCTATATCAAACCCTATGTTTGAAATTTATAGGTAGATGGATGCATCCATGATAAGAATATTCTCATCCCTCAGTGTATAAATTTTGTGAACTTCAGACAAGCATTGTAGGAGAATTGTGAGGAGTATAGACGAACCATTAGCTTCTAAAATTTCATGTGTAAGTCCTTTGATAACCTCTTAGATGATTTGGTCCCTATCAAAATGAGGGAAAAACATAAATTATGTTTTATCTCATAAGAAAATGTATTTCAAGGAAATAAATTGGTTAGTAGGTCACATATCTTTTGACTCATTATCCCAATAGATAAACCATCTACATGGATACATTTTGATGGATAGATATGAACCTTCGGCTCCTAAAATTGTATAGGTGAGTTATTTAATCACCATATAAGATAATGTACCACTCATATGAGGAATAAAAGTATATAATCAATATGTATTAGTTTTTAGGTTTCTCTTTGTTTCAAGAAGATAGTATTCTTGACTCACATTACCCAAAAACTGAAGGTGGAAGTTCGTCTGGTACCACTAACATACATTACATTTTTACTACAAAATTCAAATAGAAATAAACACACAGTGAAAAATTAATTCAAAATTAATATTAAATGTTGGACACATTGAATATTAACATTACCAATTCAATCCAACGTACCTTCAAGATTAATTTTTATTTTAAGTGTTTCAAGAATTTATTCATTCTTGGATTCATGAACTTTATAAATTTTTTTTCTATTAGTCTTTCCACAAAATTTTATCATTTGTATATTTGTGAAGATAACCAAATTTGAATAATGAAGCACTTCCCTATGTATTTTAAAGTCCTCATATAACCATTGATTTAATTTTTTATGAAATTATCTAAGAAGCTAAGTTCATGTAACCACCATAGATACAATGGGATAAATTAGGTCTTTTCCATCAATGAAAATAATGATTTGATCATTTTTTCTATACATAATGAGATAAGTAGTAGTTTTTTCTCTCATCATTTTCCTCAGGTGAAATTATTGTAAAAACTTGCCCTACATTTATAGTATAATCAAATATTAAGTACATGTATGAAAAAACTAAGATATCACTAATAGTTTTAAGGCTACACTAAAATTATAAATAAATTGTACCTAGTTGTACAAGATTTGAAATGTTGTCATAGTCAACTGATGATACCATTTCATGATTCCCTAGTGGTCAGAATAAATTTTTAGTCTCCATAAATGTTAGGTGTCTACACTACTATTCATCAACCCGTTAGTTTTGCTCACATTCATTCCAATTAAATTTCATATAGCCTAAACAAAAACATGCCATATCCCTAGTATAAATAGTACAATAACTAGAATTTAAGGTTCACATGGAGTGGAAAACCCTTTATCTAGGTACTATACTATAAGCTTCATACATGGTCTTATCTTCTTCCTCTGTTAACCAAAATAGTCTTCACACCTAAGAATATTTACCTGATCCATGATAAATTATTTCATTACACCAAGTCATAATACATGAAACATCAATCAAACTAGCACCATTTTTTTGCTTTCCATGCTATTTTTAATAGATATTTTTACACATGCACTTTCACAATCATTTTCCCCTTTTCCATTCTTATCCTCAAAGAAACTCCAAAAAAATGAACCCTACTTTTATTATTTATAATACTTAACCAATAAAGCATTCAAGAAATCTTAAACCATCCTACACAATTATATAACTAAATGTAGTGTGTATTGAACATGATTTCTTTGGTAATCATTTTATATAAAATATCTCAAAAAAACTTGTACAAACTCTAGAGAATGTGATATGCCATCCTTAATATAAAAGTGGTACTCCCTCACAATATTTTTGTTATCCTCTGTACTATCAAGGGCATGTATGAATGCAATATGCATAAAAATCTCTGCTTGAATTGAATTATATTATTGAGATTAAACCTTATTCTATGGTTTTAGTGTAGTTTTTAGAAAAGTCCACAACCAAAACAATGGTTCCAACTAGGAATTGTCCTTGTAAAAATTTAATTAATAACCTAACCATTTTTATTTGTGTGTGTCTTGCTTATTTATAGATAATATTCTTTTTTAATTTAAATATGAAATTAGATATATATACTTTAGTCATAACAAACTCACATCTTGATGACTCTTTTCTATTTCTTAACATATACTTTACATATTTTTACTTCTTAAAATTAATTAGTTATTTTTGAAATTCACGGGAAATTTTTTTGTGTATACAACTGGTCATATATGACAAACCACTAGATGTGTTATGTATTCCATCTAAAAATTATTTGGAAATAAAAAACTATCCCTTAGGTCTTTTCCATAAAAGACTTGGGATTAACTCTATGTTTTTAGTGGAAAAGCCACTATACATTCCTGCATAATCTCCCTAGTATGTAAAGTATAATGCACATGACAAAAAATATATAAAATTCAACATGGATCCTACAATAACATGTGATGTGTATTTTTTTTTGTTTTAACATAGAAAATATTGCACATATCAAATGATCTTTGATTGAGTATCAATTGTTTATTAATTTTTTCAACAAACTTTTTATAAAATTCTATTTGTGTCATGTCCACACTTTTTTTTGCATGTGGCTCATGGTTTTATGAACCTTTATTTATTTTAACAACATTTTATATGGATTTCCCTTCTAAATGCATATTCTCATACATGTTTATAATGATGTATAATTTATCTTCTTGACATTTTAACTTTCATAGGTTATATTATTTTCTCATCAGTTTTAATCAAATACCTTGGTGTTTATCACATTAACCTTGGACATGTGGGTCCATGAGCTACATTTTTTATTAAATTGGATGGTGTTATCACTTAAAACATAAAAGGGATATTAGAGTGTTGGTTAGCATTAGAATCTAAAGGGGAAGTGATTTACTCTTCATTATGATAGAGATGAATTTTGGTAATTACATGATGTTGATTATCACAATGCTAAAAAACTTCAATACAGATGGATGTCTTAGTATATTGTGTTTCTCTATGTGTTTCATCACTTAATACAAATTCATTAGTTACATGCTATACTTTTTGAATTTCATCCTTCAACAATGATTTATTAAGTTCTCTTATCTCATTTGAAGACATATCTTAATTAAATTTGATGAAATTGAGCACATTATTTTCATTTGAAATATTATCTGGTGTGGAAGAAGTACCTTCACCTTGCCCATAGAATCTTATGGATGCTCTCTTATTTTCTTGTCTCTTTATTTGTTTTTATCTCTTGAATTTAATTTCATCATTTATTAGCTCTTTAATTCATTTTTTCAATAGTTATCCGACCTCATTTTTTATCTATATTACAATAAGTCCAAGTCTAAAATAGAAATTGAATAATTTATAGTAATTGAAACAAATTAAATGGAGAATTTGTAATATCCCCTGTCCAATAGGGAATATAGCAATACAAAAGCTCTGAATTGCTTATCTATATTTTTGCAAAATAACTTCAAATAGATAAATAAATCACAGTATAATCTCTTATTTATTTGCTCATATGCTTACAATAGAGGTCCTCTGTCAAGTATACAATGAATATTGAAAATACGACCTTAATAGCATGAGTATTTTGCAAACTGGGAAATAAATCTGGATCTAGTACGTCTCAGCCTCCTGTGTCAAAAACATAGTCACCGACATCGGTTATACTACCGTCATCGATCGACTGGGGTCGTTAATCTGCTAATGTCGGTGAGAGGTCAGTGGATATCGGTCTCTATAGGTCTCTGCCTGTCGATGTCGGTGTCTGATCTTTTCGCTGATACTTACAAATTTTCATGAATTTGTATGGACTTTGTACGGCTGCCAATATAGCACAACCTGTATGCTTGATCCTGATCTAAAGAACTATGGGCTAATCTAAAATATCTATATCTAGATAATTATTGAATCAAAAACCTAAATAAATAAATACATGTGAACCCTTGTGATAGCTTCTGTATGAAGTTATCTCTCAAACTTGTAAACCCCTGTGATAACTTCTGTATGAAGTTATCTCTCAATTTGGCAATAGATCGGCTGATCTCTAACAACCTCTGAATCACACACAATGAAGAGTGGACATTCTTCAATGCAAATGGAATCCTAGAACCCTTGGCTTAGTCTTCACAGAAGAATTCGTAAAAAGAATCAATATCAATAATCAATGCATAATTTGCCTCCCTCCTATGAGAAACCCTTATATCCTCCAAAAGATATGCTTACCCTAATTAGGGTTTTCTTAAATTAGAATTAGGGTTTTCTAAATTAAAATTAGACCAAATAATTAATATTTGATTAAATCAATCAAATATTAATATCTCCCTCAATACATGTCAGATCCTCGAACCATCTGAAGATGGAGAACCAGGGAGTGATTTCGCACATGATCATGCCAAAATAAGGATACTCTGCTGCATGTCAGAAGTCCCTAAATAATAGGAGCTCAGACAAATGTGCTTGAAAAAGCCCAAATTAATGCCAACTAAAACAAATTCTACTAATCGAAGCCAAGCCAAGCTCCACCATGACCCTCTATCCATCCTATCAGCCTACGAGGGTCGCATAATAGGCTAATCATCAAGTCTGAAGATGCCACCTAAAAAGGGGACATGACAAAATTTGCATAATTTATAGAATGTTAATAGTAAAAAATAGTTCAAAGTTTGTAAAATTAAAACTACATGAGTGAATTCTTTGGAAAAATAAGCTAAATTACTAAACTACAAATGGTGTGCGCCCTTTTGTAAAGCACACACACCTTATTTGGAATTAGTTAAAAATGGACAATAACACTTAATGAGGTGTGTTGAATTCAAAAGGGCATATACCCACCATAGAAGGGTAAATGCCCTTAATCAAGAATTATAAGATTTAAAATTTTCACTTTCCCTCCAAAATTAACTCAGAGCTTAAACCCTGTCATGGACCAATCCACATGATTTTTAATAAATGTATGCACCTTTTTAGCCTTTGCTGACACATTTGATTAGAAAGGTTTTATTATTTAAAAATATATATTTGGGTTTATAAAGGGAAAAATATAGTTTTTAAATATATAAAAATTATTTTTAATGTTAAATTAGTATTGTTAATTATTACTTAGTTTCTACACAACATACCTCATTATGAACTATATACGTATCATTAAAAATTATTTATATATATTTTATATTAATTAAAAGTTTATAAAACTTATATCTCAACAATATACACATCATTGGCTATACTTTAAGAAAATGTTTTTTCTAAAGCTAAAGTAAAAAGGTTCTATTCATATACTTGTAGTAATATATCTTCTAGTATATTTATGTTTGTAATATTTTCTTATTTATATCTTTCACATATTCATTGACCCTCATGACAAATATAAACATTCTTTCAAAACTTGACATCATATTTTCACTAAAAATACCAAGGTTTTAACCATAAAGAACCACTACTTTAAATGTTATCTAAGACAAACAATAGAAATTTAAAAACATTAGAATAATATAAATAAAGATGATGGTCTTCAATTAAACCAATATTAAGAACTAATAATTAATTTAAATAAAAAATAATATTTTCAAATAATTTTTATATCCTCTCCAATTTTCCAACCAATGGTGTCATCATGGTTTTCAAGTTCTTTGTGATATTATCCCACTTAACTCCTCTCCATTTTATTTATACTCTTATAAGAGTATTTCTTTATCAATATCTTTCACGTTTCAATTATTTTTTTTAGGTATTCTTATCCCTTCTTCACAATTTTGTTAGTTGTTCTGTTTCATGTAATAAATATTTTATAATTCAAAATTTATGTTTATTTTATATATATATATATATATATATATATATATATATATATATATATATATATATATATATATATATATATATATATATATATATAATTTTAATTCTTAATTTTTAGTTTCAATTTTAATTTTATAATTTAATTAATTAAATTTATCTCTTTCTCAAAATTTAATTCTTCCAATTATTTAGGATCATAACATTTTGCTATTAAATGTTTTTAAATGATAATTTAAATATACAAATTAATCATACTATTCCCTCATCTCGATATAGTTTATGGAGCTCAATCTAAAATGTTGATTTTAAAAATTCTTATAAAATTCTAACAATATAAATTATTTCTAAATCAATTAGTACGTATTATTTATATAAAGTAAAAAGACTATCTCCTTTACAATGTTATAGTGTAAAAATATTTTTTTGTCTTCTCATATTTACATTACTTTTTTGAATGCTCGTACCAAAGATTTTCAATATATGATATTAATTTTACAGATGTTTACTCTTTATTCTCCTTCCATTCACATTTTCATATAATTTATATTGTATATATCTATTTCATATCATTTTCTTTTTTTAATTCATCTGATGAAATTGTTTAGAGAGTGCTATTTTCTTTATTCTTATACATAGAATTTTGTTTGTGTAAATAGCCCATCATCATCATCATCATCATCATCATCATCATCATCATCATCATCATCATCATCACCATCACCAATAATATTATTATCATTTATATTTTATATTATATTTTTGTTTTAATTCATCAAAAAAATGGTTTATAGATTGCATTTTTTCAAATTCTTACCTATGAATGTTCCTTTGTATAAACAATTTCATATTACTAATGAATGAAAAAAATCTAATGTAACAAAATTATTGATTTTTTAACAATGTTAATAATATTTTCTTACCACTTATATTGCATATATTTATTTTACATTATATTTTTCTTTTAATTCGTAGATGAAGCAGTTTATAAAATGTAATTTTATTTATTTTTGTTTTAAAATATTCCTTTATTAAAAAATATTATGTTACAAATGAATAAGAAAATCCACATAATATGATTATTAATTTTATTTTTAACAATAATGAGGATTTTGCCTCTTCTTCTGAAGCTCCTTCTTTCCCTATTTCAAACAAAGATCCCAAAGAATCGTTACACTCTGAAGATGAATTGTTGGTTGATCTTATCTCTCCAAGGAACGCGGTGCCGATCCCAACTTCCTCCTTGAAGGAGATCTCATAATTGGACTTACCCAGTGCAGATACTATTCCAAAAACAACAGTGAAAGACAAATCCTAGCCCTGTGCTCCAACTACAAATTTCTCTTTAGGCATTCAGTCTAAAAACAAGGAAGGATGGTTAGTGTTTTAAAAGAAGAAAAAGGAATAAAAACAAAGGTCTAGCCTCCCTGTATGTCTCTCTGATCAGGGAGACCCTGTGACAACATTCTGAATATCAATGAAAAAGGGGTCAAGTCCCTTGGATAAGTTTGGTAGAAACTTTGTAGAAGTTTCTTGGTGTGTGTTTCAATTTGTTTTGCTTTGTTTTTTGTGGAAGTTCCTGTTGTATATAAAGATCTTGTCATTCGTTTCGCTGCCACTAGAAGAGGTGTTCCATTAAAACTTTAACACTTGATTTTTAGTTCCTTCCACCGTAAAAAGCTACAAGGCCTTTCAAAACTTATTTTTTTACCCAATCTAATAAAAAAATTATTTTTAACAATATTAATGATATTTTCTTACAATTTATATATTTATTTTATATTATTTTTTAATTTCTTCTTTAATTCATTGATAAAATTATTTATAAAATACAATTTTCTTAATTATTAGATATAAATGTGTCTTTATTTACAAATTCTTACTTTCTGGTCTTTTTCTAATAATTGATTATTAGTGGACTCTTTTTGAATAAAACCAGCTCATCGATAAATTATTAAGTGAAAATTCTTTTACGTTAAATATGCTATTTATCATAAAGACAAAGCTTGGGAGAATCATTATTTTTAACTTTTGTCTCAATAAAAAGCATATACATGGCTTAATAAAACAAGGAAGAATTATACTATGACATATGCTAAATGTGCTCCACGAGAAGTGGCAGCAGAGCAACACAATACAAAACAGAAAAGGTAAATTTGTTCCGTTTATTTACACAGAGGCGGCCAGCCATCCGCATCCGACAGAGCGTATTTTACCTTTACCAATTCAAAAACTTGGCAAACAGATCAAATATAACACTGTCCATGATCTGAAAGTATTTAATCCTCCACCTCACTTTTAATGTAAGTATCATCACCACTGCTGAAAACCCCATTCCAACGGACAATCCAACACTCATCCAATACCATGGAAACCCATCGTCTGTTTCCTCCTCAACATCCATGGTGGAAGGAGAGAGTTGTGGATGAGGGCTGGAACAGTTCCTTTCAAGCGGGCATCCCCACAGATTTGGATTTCCTGAATATGATGAGTTTTCAAATGTATGCATGTGGCGTCCTTCCAATGGTATTCTCCCCGATAGATTATTGTATTTCAAATTTAGAAATCCCAAGTTATCAAGAAAACCAATCTGAGATGGAATTTGTTCTGAAAATTTGTTGACGGAAAGATCCAGCGATTCCAACTGTCGTAAATTTCCCACACTCTCTGGTATCGGCCCACTCAGATTGTTGATTGAAAGGTTGAGAATCATCAAGCCTTTGAGATTTCCTATTTCAGGGGGAAGATGGCCACTCAGTCTATTATCTGACAAATCAATGGATGTCAAACTAGACAATACATAGTTGTAATTCCGTTTTTCTCCCTTGTTACTTAGAACTAAGTCATCCACATAGTACTTACCATAGAAATTTGATCGATAATTAGAATCTCCTATCTTGGAACTGCTTTGCTGTACTTGGGCCATGGCTGAAAAATTGAAATATGCATCTGGGATCCCACCAGACAAAAGATTTGACGAAATGTCTAGAATTCGGAGCTCAGGTAATTGGCCGATATGCGGAGGAAGTTTACCTTTGAAATTGTTAGATCTCATTACGAGAACTTGCAGATATGAAAAATCAGCGATCCAATCTGGGATGTCCCCCGACATATTATTTTCTCCTATGTCAAGAACCCGCAAAAGTTTTAAATTCCTTAGAGTCGGAGGAAGATGCCCTCGCACCTTGTTTTTTCCTATGCGGAAAGACCGAAGAAATCTGAAGTCGCTGGGATTTGCCCTTCAATTTTGTTATCTGCAAGTGACAGTACAGTTAGATACAACAAATGGTCACCAATATCAGCCGCTAAATGTCCACTGAATTCATTCATAGACACATCCAACTTCTTTAGTCCGGGGATCAACTTAGGAGAAAAAGGACCTTGTAAATTATTATGGGTCAGGTTTAGGATTTTCAACTCTGATGAGAATTCCCATAGCCAAGAGGGAATATTTCCCACAAGTTCCGTCCGTGATAAATCCAGCTTGGAAAGTCTGAATTGAGTCGAGATCCAATCTGGAATTGGGCCTCCAATTTTACGTCCTGTCAAAGATAGATACTGCAGTTGGAATGGGGGAATCCAAGTTGAGCTACTGTTGATACTGAAACTGCTGTCATCCAAATGCAATCCTGTCATCTTGTTAGTATTCTGAAAAAGAACGTGACCATAAAGTGTTCCAGACATATTGTTGCTTGAAAGATCTAGGTACTGAAGAGATGATGGGAGTGAAAGCGAGAAAGGAATACTTCGATTCAACTGGTTAAATGAGAGATCTAAATATTTAAGACTGGTGAGATTTACGATAGTCATGGGAATGGGTCCGACAATGCTATTGTGCGAGAGGTCAATGTGTGAGAGGAAACGAAGCTTTGTTAAAATATTAGGAAAATAACCTTTTAAGGAATTATTACTCAGATCAAGGGAAGCTAATTTGGTCATATAACGAATCCAGTCAGGTATTTCCTCAAAGGCGTTACCACTTAAGTCAAGGGCAGCAAGGGAGGACAGATTGAGCAAAGATATAGGGATGGAACCATTTAAGGAATTGTCAGCCAGGGTAAGTGAAGTTAATTTGGTCATATTTCCCATCCAACCTGGTATTGATCCTGAGATCTTATTCCACTTAAGTCGAGAAAAGCCAAAGAGGAAAGATTTAACAAAGAAACCGGGGTTGTAGACCCTGGCAGACCACATGCAGACAGGTCCAGATGTTGAAGGTGTGAGAGACTACCTATTATACTCCCCCAACTTATATCAGTACCATTTAGATTTAATCCACTTAATGAAAGATATTTTAGTGACGACAGGCTAGCCAACCACTCTAAACTCACGTCTGATAACTCAAGGTCGGTGAGATCCAACTTGGAGACAGGCCTACCAATCTCCATTTCATCACATTCGACACCTCTCCAACTACAACATTCTTTTCCTTTCCATGACTGTAGCTCTCCATTGTCGTCAACTATTATGTCCTTAAAACTGGAAAGTGCTTTCAAGTCGTGGGAGGGCATCCTTGCACATTTACGAATAAAAGGATGGAAAATAAAACACAGTAAAGGAGAATGAACAGATTGAAGATACAGAAACCATTTATGTGAACCATTATCACCTTTGACTTGGGAACAATGTCCCTCCTTCCCTTAGATGGAAGTAGCATACTCTTGGGTTTCCTTTATATGGATAAATATCGCCGTGTCAAAGCCGAGTAGAAGGAAAAATGCGCGCATGAACAAAAGACTAACCGTGGGCAGAGCGCCCTTTGCCACAGAGATTTAAGGGAAAACTCCATTATATTATATCTCGCATGATTTTATTGTTTATAAAAAATGTTAGAAAGTGCTTTTGAATATAAGTGTGTACTGTATGTCTTCTGAAGCGGAGGAGGAATGTGGACTGGACACAACATTTCGCTTTCTGGTGGGACCCTATCAGTTGTCTTCTACTTTAGGTTCTGCAACATTTGTTAAAGGTACTTTTGACAGAGTTGTAAAGAACAATAGAACCACAGTGAGTGCAAAAATGTGACACCAAAGGCTTTAATAAGGTACTAATTATAGTACCCTATAGATCTCTCTGATGTTATTTTAGATTGTTTTAATTTTGATAAATCTGATAGTCTTTTTAAACAATTTATGCATGTAGTTAATATTTTTGGTTGTGTCCTCCTCGAAAGCTTTTTGAAATATTGGGTTCACAATACCAAGACAACACCACATGGTGTCTAGTTTGAGGTTATTCAAAATTTATCCAAAGAATATTTGGTTTAAGTTCAACAACATTGACCATTGTCATGATATTGATTCTCATAGACCTTAGTTCATTTGAAACACTCTAACAGTGTTTTCCAATTGGACCCAAGACTTTTTAATCTTGAACATGCTAAGCTCAAAGTCCTTGTCTATATAGAGTTCCCTACCTCCCCTTACCCTTGTAGGGTTTTCTGTAGTAGTTGGTTAAACCCTTAAAGAATTTTATACGGTTTGGATCTAATACATTATATGTGGTCCCACCTCAAATGAATTTATGTTAATTATATATTTACAAAGACCTTAAAGAGACCATTGACATTCAAAAAGTTTATAATAAGCTTAAACATGATGTGATTTATATCAATTTTATCAACACTTGATTCCTTTGCCAAGCTACGTATCACAAAATCCATGAATGCTATTCAATGGCTAATTCTAACCCCATGCCTTCTCCCAAAAGCTCTCTAAAGGTGAACATAAATTCTAAGACATATGTAGATGGATGGACTTTAATTTAAAATAATAAAAATTCATGTTCGACTAGTAAGGATCTAGTCATTTTGTACAAACCTATAAGAGGTTTTTTGGCTACCTTTCAACTTATTTCTACCATCCAACAAGTGACACCACCACTATTTCACACCCCTAAAGTTGTGGTTGTGTGTTTAGTTTCTCAAAGCCAATTGACTACTTCCAAACCACCATTTTCTTTTTTGAAGGCAATTATATCAAGAACAACTGATAACTACTATAGAAAATGGTGTCAATTCATTATTTATGGAGTTAGGCACTTATCTAGTTGTCCAAGTCAGTTATAGACTTGTTAAAATTAGGCACAAACATGTTATGTTCCCATAGCACTCAACATTTATCACTTGATTGCGTTGGCATCAATTCACATAAGGTGAAAGACTCATGCATTCACCCAAGTGTAATAGAGAAAGAATTGGGCCCCGCATTGGGCTAGTTATGCCATGGTACAATTTTTCACTATGGGATTTAGTTATTTAGAGAAGGCTTATGGTAGATTTATTGGCATAGCCTTTTTTGGGTTAAGCTTGATGGTTATATAGGTGCAAGCCCATTTAAGGGCTTAGTCTAGTCATAGGGGTGTAAGCCTTTATCAAGCTAAGTCTAGCATTATATAGGCACTAGATGGGTCAAGGGGATGATTTAAATCAAGTGATCATGCTTAGGCTAGCACTTTTATCAAGGATATCAATGCTTGGTGCATGACCCATTCCATACTTAGACTATTCTTACAAGACATTTTAACATCATTAATTTTCATTGGAACACCATTAGTGCCCCAAACCAGGAACTTACAAACACCACACTTAGCATAATTAAATGTAAATTACAACATTATAACCATTTTGTATTTAACTAGTGATGTCAATGACACTAAACTAGATTAAACATAATTTGAATCATTATCCATCCTCATTAATGAAAATTCAACTTGAACAAGTTCATGTTTATATAGAAGTAGAGTAAATGCTTAGCTAAAGCTACTAAATGACCTAGAGGCTTACAAGTGAGATTAGGCATGTAAAAATACAGCCTGTAAGGCATTCAAGCTAATCTTAAGTTTTAATGGTAGTCAAAACACTATATCTTGAACCAATTCTTTAGATCTTCATTGCCTAAATTCACATATTTATTTCTCACTATTCCAAGATTTAGTTTTATAGCACACAAGAGCATCTCATTACTAGGGTGGAGAGTGCATGTCAAGTGTTGAGCTAGAGCCTTTATTGATCATTCCATCATATCCATCATTTTACATCCTTTACACTATGGTTACCACATGTAGCCACCCTCAAAGATGCCCTAAAAATATAGGGGCTATTTAACCTCCTACCATTTGGTGTAAGATGTGCATTGATTCCTCTAATTGGTGAAAAAGATACCACAATAACAATCATGCCAAGTGATTGCCTCACATCGAGATGTCTGTTGAGTTGGTACAGATATATACTTAGTTGAAATAGGGGCCCAACATAATGCTATATAAAATTACTAGTCCGCCCTCAGACTAGGCTGCCAAAACCTTTAGCATGTAGAATTTAGATGCACTCTCCTTAAGTTTGATGCTGAAGTCCTCAAAGCCCTTGATAATGAGCTCCTCAGTGGTACTATCTATCTCTATGAATGCATCTCTTAGCAAGAGCACATATATCTTCTCTAATGCTTTTTTAAATGTCACAATATTTTCGTTAGCCTTTGTCACTCCTCCATAAGGATTGCTTCTTGTTTACAAGCCTTCATTTTCAAGGCATGAAAGAGTGCTTCTAAGTTTTTCTCTTGGTCCTTTTTTTGTGTTATAAATGCATTGATACTTTCCATTATCTATGTTCACTCTGCCCTACTCATAGAGTATACTTACACTATCAACTCATCCTTTTCCCCCTTTACCTATTTGAGGTGTGCATCTATAACTATCATTTAGTTAGAAAAGTTCATGAAGATGGCATCAGATACATATGTGCCTTCTTATAACTTTGAGAAGAGGTCGTCTACCACTTCGAGCTTAGTAACTAGCTCTATTTTCATCATGATGCAAGGGTCTTCTTCTTCCTACATTGTCTCCACTTTCATCCTTAGGAGCATATGTTCCACTAGCATGCATACTTTGTCAACTTATAAGAGGTTTTATGTATTAATGTTGACCAAAGAGGATGGTTCAATGGTCTTTATGCACTTTCATAATTGTTGTATCTTGAACCTCATGGTTTGTGATTCTTCTTCAACATCCTTAGCAAGTTTCTTCTATTTCTTTGCCCTAACATCATTGATGATGTTCTTTCACATGACTTCAATGGTCATCTAGGTGAGTGTATTCATTGACCTAACTAGGTTCATGGTACGGGGATTTATGATAAGGGAGTGATGCCCTTATTTAGGTTTATCTATGCCCAATATGGCGTTTTATGGTGCTTCAAAGTGAGGCTAAGCCGTTTAACTATTAAAAAAAAAAAACATTATTTTTGAATCCTATCTATGGTGGATTTGAGGGAAATATATTAAAACATATAAAAATATCCATCTATTCAACCCTTCTACACCTTCTCTTTATGGCTCAACTCCATCCCTTCGGCTTTTATGACAACCAAATCTGTTTGATCTTCTTCATCTTCATCAGCGCTACTCCTTTCTTCATTGCCTTCCTTAGAGGTGTCCTCTTCTTGTTCCTGGGGGGTTTCTTCTTCAGACTTGTCACTTTATCCACTTTTAGTTCCTAAGGTTTTTAGCACTTACCTCTAGGTGTGTACTCTTGGTGTTAGATTCACCCTCCTAATGTTTCTATTAGGGTTCCTAGACACTCTCTATTTGTGATTTTTCCAAGGTGCCAACATTGCCTTCCTTTTATTTAGGTGCCCCTTCACTACTTGGGTGTGCCTATTATGACAATTGTTTTTTTTTATTGGTGGTGGCGCTAGACACCTTCTTTGTTGCTTCCTTAGTTGGTTCTACACTTACGAGAACCTCCTTTTTATTCTTCTCTTTCTTTGCCTTTGCATCTTTAGACAGCATCCTTTTCATGGCCTCCTCTTCCTTGACCTTCTCCTCCTCAACCTTGACTCTCTCAATATATTACTAAGTCATTTCAACTTCCTTCATCACCTTCCTCTTTTTCTCTAGCTCTAACACCATTTCAATCTCTTCCTTTCTATGGCCCATTTTCTTCCACAACCTTCTCTTTTCCTCCTTAGTTCATCAAGGGTGTGTGGAGGTATCTTTGGATGAGGCACTGGGATGCTTCCTTATCTCTTCAAGCATGGTAGTGGAGCCACCTTGTAGGGATTTCTAAAATTCCTTGACATTGGGTTCCTCTCCCACTTCTTCTTGTACAATGTAGAATTTTGCCCTTTCTTCTTCTAATTCTTCCTTTGTCTCTTTCTCCATTATTTGTGTAAGGGATTCTTCCTCCATTTTTTCTAAGGTTATTTTTGTCATCACAACAGGTCCCTTGGAAATTTTTTTGGCTTCTTATTGAAAGAAGCAGTCTTTAGCATGAAGTTCATGCGCTTCTTCTTTGGAGTTGAAGGAGTGGCTTCTTTACCACAGGTGACCCTTAACCTGATGTGTTCTTAAATTTATTCAAGTGTTTCTCCCCACTTTTTCTTGGGAGACTTATTCTGCATCATTGGCACTGGCTTTCCATCATTGCCACTCTAGAGGGGGAGATCATCATCTTTCTTAGGGTCTATGCTCTTCTTTCATGACATCATCTCATAAAATAAATTAAAGATGCAACCTACAATTATTTATCTTTTGAGGGGATGGATGTTCATTCTATCAGAATCATCCTCCTCATCATTTTTGGCTTTCCCTCTCAAGTGCACATATTGGTGCCTCAGCCTACTCCTTTCTAGGTCCATAACTTTCACCAGGATGTCCAATTGCTATGTATTGGGAATCCTCCTTAGTGTCTCCCTAAAATATTTTATAGAAATGCATAAAGAAGTTTGAGCCAGTCAGATAGGTTTCCATTTATGATCACAAGGTGCATTGCATATAAATATAACATGATGGTGAAGGTCATCATCCCAAACATGTGTTGGGGGAGCTCTTACAAGATGCACATTTCTATCTTGAATACCTTGATGTATTAAGTTCATCACCCCATTACTCATGTCTTGTATTTCTGTGAGAAGGAGGGTGGGTAGATGAAGTCCTAATACTTCATCTCTACGGAGTCTTTATGTATCAAGAAGACCCAAAGATTGTCTTCATCACCATCTAGCACGTAGATCTCCTCCATGACTATTAATATCAACATCGACCCCCATCTGAAGGTCTCTAATGCTATATGAATTTATAGTGCATTCTTCACCATCTCTTGTATAATGAATTTTTCTATGTTAAACTTGACCCCTTGTGCCATGTGATGGGTTATGCATAAGTAAGCCTTGTCGATGTCTATCCATTTTCCACTGGGGTAAAGCTTATAACTCATAAGGTACACTATGACCATCATGTTAGGGTCCTTTATGTACTTTATTAGGAATGTGAATCCTCTGTTGTAATACCCAAGGAGTTTTTTTAACCCTTTCTATATCTACGTCATCTACCATCATCTAATAGATGTTTGTGTTTGAGTCTAGGAGCCTAATGATTCTGATGATTAGGCATGTTGATATTTGTGTGCACCTCCCTATGAAGTATAAATAGTCTTCATGAATGTGTAAGAGGCAAAAATACATGAGCCCCTCTAGGTTACCAAAACATACAAACTCATGGAGCTGGATTACATCAATAGTCACAAACCTATCTCAGATGGAGACATCAAATAATGTTGTGCCTACCTGTGTTTTTGCTCCCATGTTAACCACCCAGTCTTGGTTGAGCTCTTGCACATTACTCAATGTGTGATGGTTGTATTATGTCAACTTGTAGGTGTGCACAAACGACACTCATGTCTCCCCTGTCAAGACCTCTAGGGGAAACTACATTTCCCTTTATGATATTTTGGTGAGCACCTCAGGATCAACCTTATGATGTTAATCCCTTCCACTAGCTACACCTTATTATTTATAATAGTTGTATCTTATACCATCCACACACTTTTATAATCATTTTGTTTTGATAGTAGACTAGAATTCATTCATTTATTCCGCATTCAAAATTGACTAGTGTTGAAGCATGGTCTGTTGATCTTCTTGAAGCATGTAATGTTTCTTAGCACTTCCTCATAGTCATTGGACTTGTGATTGTGAATTTATCTCTTAATGTTAATTCATCATTAATGGAAGCCTTAGAGTAACTACAATCTTTCTCCTATCTGGTTTTCTATTAATTGTTTCTCCGCATGACTCTATTCCAATCTCAAATGAGACACAATCTCACTCCCTATTTACTCATTATCATTTGGCTACTGTGGGTGCTCAGGTCTCTTTATAGTAACATTTTCTCAATTTGTCTCTAATTTATATTTGATTTTATATTCAAATTTACAAAAAGTCTATAACCTATTACATTTGGCCATTCACTCCTTTATAACTTATTTTGAGTCATCATCTTAATTGTTGGTGAGTAATGAAATCATGATGTATGAATTTCTTGAACTCTGCTAGAAACCAAAAAATACACAAAAATACACCACCATATTCAAATTTAATGTGGATCTTTGTGCCTCTACCATCACCACATTAAATTCTTTAAATGGTATTTTTGGTGAAGTGATAGGTGTTTTCAAAAAGTCACTTCACACATACCGTTGGGTGGATGTTATCTTATCTGGATGATCTTCCTTTTTTGCTTCATTTACCTTGGTGTGACCTTCACCCTTCTTATGGCAACCGAGGCACAATGCTTCATATGTGCATGATTCAGCCTCCTTAGTTTGATCTCCTCTTTTCCTATTGTACTTCCTTTTAAATACACTTACATTATTTGGTCAATTTCTTACACTCTCATCTCTTACATTGGCCTGTCCTACCCCATACAAACTCCTTGCACTGGTCCTCCAACACTTGTTTTTCCTATTTTTATCTCTTTTAAATGAGAATTTTGTGTACCTCCATTTTATTTCTAGTGCACTAGCATTCTATGTGCGTCCCTTTGTTCACTTGGTACTCCTAGTATTTCAAGTTTGGAAAACTCTATGTACCCAAAAATTTAGGTGTCTGGCCTCAGGTGCTTAGAAAATACCTATTCTCAACTCACTTGATTAGATTTACACATGGAAGAACTAGATTAGTTCTCTTGTAGGCCTAAAATCACTTCACTTATTCACTCAACACCAACACAACACAAGATATAAGGACATGTTTTGATTGCACCAAACTTTAATCTATTCAGCATAATACAATCAAATTGTGATGGAGAAGTTGGTGTTTGATGATAAAAATGCCATCTTATTGCCTATAAAGATTTATTTGGTTAACATTAAAATGCCTTGGGAGCATTTCACCTAATAATGTATCTTTCATCCACCTATTTCCAAAAATCTATGGATTACATAAGGGTCCATCCACCTAATTTTTAGCTTACTTGGGTGTTTGAGGTACTTGGAATCATAGAGTAAGACCAATTATCCTTCAGTAAGTACCTTGCACTTTGTATTCTTGTCATACCACTTCTTCTACTATGCCTTCTCTATCTACTATCTCCATCTTGCTTGGGTTTGAACCTCATCCAACTATTTCAAGTCTTCCAGATATGTACTCATTGATTCTTGGTCATCAAAATGAACAATACACATAATGCATGATGAGAGCACCACGAAATCCAATGGTAAAATTACCTCTGTGCCAAATACTAGTTGAAATAGTGTAGCCTTATTTAGGTTTTTGTATGTAATACAATAGGCCTATAATACTGCTAATACTTGATCATCCAAATCTTTGAATTCAACATCACATATCTTTGTGAGGCACATTCCCAATATATTATTAAATGCCTCAGTTGTGCCATTTGATTGGAGATGATAAGGGGTTATCTTATGGTGCACCACCATGTACTTAATCAGTAAGATCTACACAGTTTCATTGATGAATTATGTGGCTTTATCACTAGTCAAGCTGAGTGGGCACCCATAGTGACTTATGATGTTCTCCCATATAAACCTTGTGGTTGTGATCTTACAATATTTGGTTGGCACTGCCTTGGCCCACTTGGTGAAATAATTGGTGGCTACCAGAATATATCTTACACTTATGCACCTTGATGTAGGAGTGATTAACCCAACAAAATCAATGGCCCATTTTTCAAATGGCCCTTGAGAAAGAATGGGGATGAGGGGCATCTCATCCCAGTGGTTAGGCTTCCATGTAAGTTGGCATATGTCACATGCCTTGGAATAATATTTTACATCTTAGAATACATTTGGCCACCATAAGCCTAATTTTAACACCTTACGTGTCATAGTACCTCCAGCATAATGGCCTCCTACTATCCCCTCAGACACCTCTTGTAAGATAGAGTCCATTTCATGTTCCAAGACACATCTGCATAGGACTTCATCTCAGATTAATTTATATAGTTCCTTGCTAATGAATTTAAATAGGGTGACATGAATTATGAGCTATTTCTTCCCTTTGCTAATCATACTCTGCGGTAGAGATCCAGATGTTATAAGAAGAACTATCTCTGCCTAGTCCTCAGGGGTGCATTGAATTTTGTAAAGTTTCACATATGGCATGTCATCGTCAATAGGCATTTCCACATCACTAGAGTTGATACAAGATAAATGGTCTGGGCTTGAGTTGCATTTTATAGGATTCATGATAATTGAGAACTAGAATTCTTGGAACATAACTATCCATCTATATATGCACCCATGGAGAGTAAGATTGTTCATGAGATACTTAAGTGCCTTATGGTTAGTGAAGAAGGTGAATGGGGTTACCAACAAGTATTTCCTAAATCTATCTAGGGCATAGACCATGGCCAATGCCTCATTCTTGGTTTTTGTATATTTCTACTATGCTTGGGTCAATTTCTTGCTTATGAAGGAGATGGGATGATCCATGTTGCCTTCACCAAGTTACACCAGAATGGTACCAATTGTAGATCCTAATGCATCAACATGGATGTGTAATAGATTCATATAGTCAGTAAATTATAAAATATATGTGTTAGATAATTTGAGCTTTAGAGTTTTAAATCCATCCTCTTGTGTTGTGCCCCAATAGCACGGGCCATCTTTGTGCAAGAGATCCTCTAGTGGCACCACAATATTTGCATAGTAACTTATGAAATTTCTATAGTAGACACAGTGGCCAACAAAGGCATTAATGTATTTCTACATGGAAGGGGTCTAGAACTATAAAATAATTTCAATCTTTATGAGATCAAGGAGTAGACCATCTTTACAAATGATCTACCTGAGCAAGGTGCCAAATGGTGTCATGAAGACACAATTATTGAGGTTCAAGGATATATGTAACTAGAGGCACCTCTCAAACATGAGGTGCATGTTATCATAATGGTCCTTCACTAGCCCATATATAGTCCAATCATCTAGGTACACATGGAAGAACTTGTGAATGTTGTCCTTAAATATGGTGATCACCACTCTAGAGAACATGGATGGTGCATTCTTGAGTTTAAACGGAATCAATTTGTATCTAAAATAAACCCATTCAGTTTCAAAGGCTATTTTGGGCTATCCTCCTATTCAGTCTAGACTTGATGGTATCACATTAACCCATTAATGAAAGTGTAAATCTCATAGCCTATGACATCATACAAGACTTTGTCAGTGAATGGAATTTGGAAGGAGTCAGTGATGTAGGTAGCATTCAATAGTATATAATCAACACAAATATTGATACACCCATCCTTATTAATGATAATAACCATGGGGCTCACCCATTCATATTCCTACATAGGGTAGATGAATCCTATGACCAACATTCCATCAATCTCCATTTTAACCTTGGCATAGCGATTGGGGTTCATTTTATAAAGGTAATTATTGATAGGTCTTACATAGTCCACCAAATTTATGCTCATCTTCAAAAGGGATGGATGGGTGCCATTCATATCTTGATAGTTACAGGGGAATAAGTCTTGACTAATATGCACCTAGAGTAGTGATCTTTGGTTCCCCTTTTGAGCTGATGTCTACCTTGGTAGTTTTGAGAAGTATGTGGTTTAGATAATTCCTCTCCTGATGTGATTCCTTGACTTGAATACTACCCTCAATTTTTTATATGAAAATATGAGTAGGATCTTCCTCATCGGGGTTGTTATCATCCACTTAGTACACTAGCTTATTTTTTCCTATCAATTTCATCCAATGGTATGCCTTCTAGGTATCATCTTCTTTACTCGAGTCACTATTAAGAACTTACTCATAAAACAAAGTTGGTAGTACCAAACATTTTTACTTGAACATATCTTTTTGGTGCTTCTCTAGGATTTCAATGTCCTTAAATAGTTCCCTTTGAATTACTTGTAGTGGATGGATTGATTATATATTTTGTGAAGAAAAAGAGAAGGTTTGCATGAATCACTCCGTAAGTACATCCTAATTTATTATATTATGGCACATATCATTAACAATGTACCATTATCATGCCCACATCTTCAAGGTTCTATAGAAGGTGTGCACCCATAGGTTCCTTGGGGTATTCTAACTACATTCCATCCAAGTTTCCACACCTAAGCGCACATGTGCTATAGGGTCAAAATTGCCAGAGTAAGTAGAGATGTCTAGGTTCTTGTTGATTTTATCAAATCTAACACATATGGTTGATTTTACATCATAAAAAATTTGAAAGTTAGGCTTTTGCATTGCCCACAAATGAGAGGCAATGCTCCTTAATATATACACTAGTGTGTCCATTCTATCTACCTCGTTTGGGATGCATGATTCAAGGTCACAAAAAAACTCTTCCATATGATTTCTCCCCTCATATATTGTAAGTACCATAAGTTTACCTTTACTTAGGTGAAACACTTTCTTACCCTTCTTCTTTGTGTAAGGGACCCATCTTTTTGATGTGTGATCAATCTACACCTAATTAATCCTCATAGGTTTTGGCACCTTTCCACACACTAAGTCGTACCTTTGACTAGTGGTATCAAAATATTCTTCAACCCATTAGTCATAAGCAATATTGGTGGTGTTTGAGGTTGTCTATCCATCTTTCCAAGAAAGCACTCCTTGGTCATTAGGTTTTAGGGTCTTGATGCCTAGCGTAGTGATGTTATATATGGTTGATGTCATCCTCAAGATCAACATTCTCTACATGGTGGGGTTCTTGGTCACTTGAGAGGGGGACAACACCCTCTCCTTACCATTTTAAAAGGTCATATAGTGCCTATTAAAATGTATATATGCATTATTTTCATAATACCATAGCCTTCTTAGGATCGTTAGATAATTATCTTATTCTACCAACTTGATCACTTCGAAGTCACTGTGGACCAAGGTGACCATGATATCTATAATGGTACTCTTCACAATTTTGATTGGTTACATCCTATTTTTTTTGTCCATGAAAAGTAAAGAAGGGGAAGGCCTCAAGGCTGGCCTACCCATCTTCTCCCTAATGTTCTTGGTCAAGATATTGACCTTGATTCATGTGTCCACAAGGACCTCACATATAGACCATCTATCTATGGTGGCATTCATAAGGATTTCTTGATCATACTCTACATTTTTTGTATGCCTTAATTCTCATACCCTCTCCATGTGTTTCTCAATGACTTCAACTGGATTTTTCCCTGCATGCTCCAAGAGTAAATTATTTAATAGGGGAAGCATTCCCTTCATATGTAGGAGGCACAAGATCTCTATTATCTCTTTTATATTATCCTCCTGGATATCTTGCTTCTTTTAGGAGGCAACAACCTATACCTTTATGTCTCGCACTATTTAGAGCTCTCCTTGTAGGTTATATATCACACTCATTGCCTATTGTAATACATCTTTCTAGCATGCAAGATTTGTGTAAGGTTCTGATTTAGGTTCAAGCCACATGATGCTCTCAGTATGACTCTATTCCCCATATTACTTGTACAACTCAAGTGTTGGCACAACTAGTCACTTATTTTTGAATCCACTGTGAGTAGTCACCTATACGTTGATTGTCTCTCCATGGTTTTAATGCACCTTCGAATCCCACTTCTTTGATTTTGGCTCATGTTTGATCATTCTTATGCCCTTGTCTATGTCATGCTTATCTTGTGTTAATTTCTTATACAAGTCAGGTCATTCCTCAACTTTATTTGTTCCTCAAAAATACCCACACATTGGATGTGTAGGGTAGTCATGTGGATAATTCTCTATCAAGTTATAGTTTTAGCATGATCATGATGGGAATATTATTCTATTATGTCTTCCCCGTCACCCTCTGGTACCTCATTATATCCATATCCTATATTTTGTTGGTTTTATCCCTCATTTCCTTGGTTACCTTGCCCTTAGACTATTGCAATGGCATGTTGTGTAACTCTCTCCATAATCTTGTGCATCTCCTTCATTACTTGCTAGTCAATTATGGTATGAGTGTAGGCATCACATAACAAAAAATAGATGGTTGTGTTAACCTGACTAGCACATTAGAATAAAGGGTATTTATGAACATCATGCACCTCACAATAGGCCTCATAGCTTATAATCAATGTGTGCACATTCCTTCAAGGGTAATTATTCTTGTTATGGCCATTTGTCTCATAATCAGTGCACCATAATCTACTTCAAGCATCTTTTAATGATCTAGTGGTCAAATTCTAAATTTGAGAGGCCATAGATGCAATATATGCCTCCATGAATGGGTTGATCCTAGTATCAACACTTCTAAATACCTCAACTTTGAGAATAGTTTCAAGCACATCATGAAGGTCTATGAATGTCTTCTTGGACAATGCTCTTCTAAATGATACTAGTAATCCTCCATAGAACCATCACACATGTTGGGAGGGGTGAATGTCATAAATAATCTTGGAAAGGAGAGTCTTGAACCTTGTATCAGACAGATGCACACTATTTGAGAATACTTTGTTAATCTCCTTGAGCATGGTGATACTATGTATATGTAATGAGAAATGTAACATGTCTATAAATCAATCCAAACTTGGAGAAGATAGATCATACCATACACTTTCAATTGGGGACACATTTTTTAAGTGGAAACATGACCAATATGGGGATCCACTAGACCTGATTAGGGGATCTCTTATCATAATACACCATTCTAGGGAGGGTTCCAAATCCTTGAGTCACACAAAATCACACATTAACCATAATGGAGTCATGTGTTTTGATATTTCACTAAACTAATAACAAGTAAAGTAAATCTAATCTAGTTCTCACCAAAGCTTGTGACACAATATGAGGGGTTAGTAAATAATCAAAACATGCATAAAATAATATTAATTAAGCTATGTATGAGTAAAACCCTAATACATGGAATAAAGAGAGTAATATTATTTGAAGCCAATACTCATGCTACTTTTATCTACTAAAGAGAGGAACAAAGTTAGATAATACTTACCTAAACGATGAATCCATCAAGACTCAATATATCCTTTAGCCAAAGGGGTTTCTCAAGAGGTTTTTATTATTTGTAATGATCACTAATAAATGCCAAAGTATCTAAGACTTATCCACATGATTAGATTCCCTAGGTAGAAACCCTAAGCTAAGAGTCCTCAAGTAGAATGGTCAAAGAGAATATTTTAAATAAGTGCAAGTGAACAATAAATCTTGATTTCATATCGAAATAATGATGAAATGATCTTTTATATATAGATGAATTTAACCCTAAACCATTCCAAAAATCTTAGCCAACAAGATAAACCCAATCAACCTTGCACAATTTTAGATAATTATTCACTAGGTCATGATCTAGGTTGGCTAAGAGCTAAATTAATTCCTAAGTGAAAATCACCCAAAATTGTACAGGGTCAACCCAATTGAGATAGTATAGTCGACACTCAAAAGGGACTTAAGATGAGGAAAAGGAGGAATGAAAGGTGGAAAATACTATAGGAGTGTGCAAAGGAGGATTTGGATAAGTGGAAATAAGGGACAACAATCCTATAAAGCACCAATGGTCTTCCTACCTCTTTTTTAATGTACATTTTAAGGCATGCACTCAAAGAGATTGAGAATCAATGGGTTTATACAAGATGTAAAGTGTTAGTATTTGATAAAATTTTAGAAATATTATGTGTATACATATGCCCCACTTGAAGCTTGTCACATGTCATTAAGGTGAAACATGGGGTGGTGCCTTGAGAAAAAACATAAGAACAGATAATGTTGATGTTAAAAAACGTTGTAGTATTTTAAAGCATAAAATAATTGAAAGTAAATGACTAAAATTAAATCTGATGCATACCTTGAATTACCTTTATTGATGGATGGTTGTCTATTGTATTGTTAGTTTTGATTGTGTAGGGTGCATAGCCTGCTTTTGACAAACCCAAGATTACAAAACTAAAGAGCAAATATATATATATATATATATATATAAGAAAGCAAAGATAATTGGTGCTATGTGGAAGGGACATACTTGGGAATTAGGCAAGCTGGGGTGATAAGTGATATGTTAGACCATATGAATAGGTCAAAATAAAGAATAAATCAGGTAACCAAAAAAGCCAAGGATACTAAAGAATAAAAAACTCAAACAAGTAAACCTTAGGTAAGAAAATCAAACTCACCAAATCAAAATACAGATACATGTCAGAAAGATGGTAATCAAACATCAATGTAAAAACAATAAAAATCCTTAAATAAATATGGACAAGTGAAAAATAAAATGGTAAAATGAAATTGATGAGTGAGCAGTAACAATTTTTATATCACTCAATAATAAATAAAGGTATGAAATCAGGTGTCTGCAATAGAAGGGTAGTGAATAAATGATAAATGATAAAAGGACAATTAAAATAAGTCTAGAAATGTAAATCATGGTGTAAAGAAAGTAATCCATAGTTTCTCAAACATGTTGTTCTAATCTAAGGATAGATAAAATTAAAACAAAGTAGTGTTAGCATGTTTTAAATATGTGAAGAAGGAAGTATAAAAGAGGGAAAATAGAGTTGGAATCACAATTTTCCTATCAAAGGGGGAAATGAAATGGGTAGAGGGGAGAATGAAGGAAAAACCAAGGCAGAGGAACTCTTTATCAAATTCAAGACACTGAACTTAGGTTTGTCAAAATAAGAGGTCTTTCGACCTTAAGGACTCTGAAAAACTTATCTTAGATACACAAGTCTTAGGTCAAAAAATGAAGTATATAGATCATCCCATGAAGGCTATATGCATAAAAAATAAAATGAACCTACCTTCCCATAACGTGTTCCCCATTCCTCAAGACCCATTTAGAGCCATCAGTCTCCTACGAAGATTGGATAATTGCATGTGAAAGTAAGTAACACCATAGAGTTTTTTGAATTATCCTATTCCAATATATAGGCCTACTACACCCTAATGAACCTTGGCTCTATGTGATGCCAAATGTGGAGTTTGAGATTCGATTAGAGATAGAATATGTGCTTGAAATCATGTGTTTTGGTGTGATTTTAAATTTTGAGATTTGTACATTGCCTATTGTTTCAAATGATTTAGCTTATAACTTTCTTAACGGCTTTATCTATCCCTCCTTCATACATATTTAGAAAACTAAGTATGGGTGCTAAATATGAATTTTATTTGAATACTTGTGACTTGGTTTCTAAGAGAGAGAGCCTAGAGAGGATGGTGTTTAAGAGTCTCATAGATTCAGGTGAAATAAAAGTGCTATCTTGAATTCAACCTTGTTTTATCTAATGTGGAGTGAAAGGAAAGGAAATCAAGAGGAATGGGACATGGAAAAATTTGAATTACTTCAAATCAAAAAAAAATGTGACAAAGGGTGAAAAAGGTATTCAATGACAATAAAATGTGATTCCTTATCAATAGAATGAGGGTAATGGAGGAAAACATGCTAAGAAATATTGTTGTGAAAAATTCATCTATCAGAAGAAGTAAAAGACAAAGCTAAGAGCAATGATCAATTACTTATAACCATTGAAAAACACATTATATAAAAGGAATGACAAGATGGTGATTTTATGAGGGTCAGGTCCTATCAGTGGTCTTACACTACAACTCATAAAATAAAAACCCACGATGGCACCAAAATACATGTGAAAAATAAATGAGGTAAGCAAATGATGGTATTTATGAGGAAGAACTGATCCTATCCATAGTCTTACACTGTAACTCATAAAAGATAAATCCAAGGGATGCCAAAAAGTGTGTAAACAAAGTAGGAAAGTCAAAAAGATTATGGTTTATCATGAGGAAGATCAGGTTCTAGCCACAATTTTTACAATGCAACTCATGAGAGAAAATGGGAAACCAAAAGAGCAAAAGGAAGGACTAAGGTTTTTAAAAAGAGAGAACTGCTACAGAGGGAGAGACCCATGTAAGTAACTTACAAAATCTATTAAATAGATGTAGATAGAAAGAATGAAAAGAAAGAAATGTTTTAGGCAAAGTATTTTTTGAGGAATTGTGTATTGGTGGGCTCCTTGAAAACATGTCATTCATTGGTTTGAAGGTTATAGGTACTTCGACCAAGAATATATTTGACTAAATAGGGGGCCCACAATTTTTGGGCATATTTGCCTTCTTTATCATGGGTGTAATATAATTTAAGGACAAGATCACCAATATTAAATGTGCAGATTTTAACATGTTTATTATGTTGTTTGTCAATATGAGCCTTGTATTGGTGATTGTGTTATAAAGTAGAAAGATGAAATTCATCAAGGAGATCAAGAGCATGAAGGAAAGCTTCATGTAATTATTCATTTGGTATGATACCATGAAGAGATATATGGAGAGAGGGAAGCTCAACTTCTAATGGAAGCAATGACTCAAAAACATAGACTAGAGAGAATTATGTTGCCCTAGTGGTAGTACATATGCTATTATGATAGGCCTAAAGAGCAAGATAAAGATGAAAATGCCAATCCATGTGGGTTTCACGAATTATATTTTGGATAATTTTTTTAATAATTTTGTTTGTGTCCTTAGTTTGGCCATTGCATTATGAATTATAAGGTGTAGAAAATTTATGATTAATCTTGAATTTAGAATAAATTTATTTGACATCTTTGTTTTTAAAGATACCACAATTGTCTAAAATGATAGTATGGGGAACACCAAAGCAGAAAATGATTTGATTGAGAATAAATTTTGAAATGGTGTTACCATTGGCATTAACAAGGGGTATGGCTTCAACCCATTTGGTAAAATATTCAATAGCAGTGATGATAATAAAACATTCCCATCTTGGGAGTGAGGTAATTTTCAGATGAGATCTAATCCCCACATAGAAAATGGCCAAATAAATTAGATAGGTTCAAGCTCAATTGGAGGTGAATGAATTAGATCATCATGAATTTGGGAAGGAGTACACTTTTTAGCAAATTTGATTGCATCATTTTTAAGATTAGTTCAAAATTAACCCATACATAGGCATTTGCATGCTATAGCATATTCATTATAGTTTTCACTATAAATTACCCCATGTGCTCGTTCAAGAAGAGGAGGAACCTCATCTTGCATCAAAAAATAGAGTAAGGTACCTTCAAAATTATGATAATAAAGGATGTTATACTGAAATACATACTTGAAATTTTATTTATGAATACGTGTCTCTTCGTGAGAGTCTAAGTTAGGAGGATAAGTTTGGTGTTCAAAAATTTGAATGATGTCTTTATATCACATCCTTTGTCAATTGGTAATAGCCTCAATGTGGAAGATAAGTGAATTTGATGGTTGAGTTGAGGATGGATATTTTATTATTTGTATAAAAATATTATGATCAAAAAGAACTTAGTGGGGATGAAAAAGAGATGTTGAAGAATCAAATGAACCAGTAATGGATTTTTAATCTCAAGGGATAGGCTCAATAGTGAAAGAAATGAAATCTTTAGAGAGAGTGGTTTCAATTTGATGATAGATAATGAGATCATCATGTTTGCATTGGTAATCACCATTGACTTGGTAGAAAATATACTAGGAATCAGCTAAGGCATTCAAATTTTGAATGTCTAGATCAAGAGCAATTGTCATGCCTAAGATTAGGGCTTTGTATTTAGCCATATTATTGGTGACATGAAATTTTAAGTGGAAAGCTAAAGGAATGATTTTTCCAAGAGAACTTTTAAGAATTCAAACTTCCCCAACTCATTGAAGGCATTTAACATCATTAAAGTGAAGTTCCAAGTATCTTCATGCAAGTTGACATTAATTTTAGGAAGCACTTTGATGATTACCTTTGGTTTAGTAGTATCAAGGAAAATAGTGGATTCATCAAGATTATTTTCTTCAAGATCAATGGTAAAGTTATGAAATTAATATTTGAGAGATATCTATGGATTAAGACCTTAAATATAGAGGATATTGTCATCTAGAAGGCTATCTTGAAGGTGATTGATAGCTGGCACAGGAGTGGTGGTAAGTTAATCAGCTATTACTTGTCCTTTGATGACTTTTTGATTTACAATGTGGAGATAAAATTGCATAATAAGGACCATCCATTTGATAATTCTATCTTCAATAAGAAAGGCTTCGGAGAAGAAATGATGAAGGGGGTCAAAATGAATGATGACATAAGTGGTCTAGGAAAGCATGTAATGGTGAAGATTTTCAGATATGAAATAGATTAGAAGGAAATCATATTCAAATTTGGTATAACATTTCTCTTAATCAATAAGGCTTTGGATAATATAATATATAACATACTCTCTTCTAATATCATCTTGTTGGGCAGGCATTATCCTAATTGATATAGGTGTGGAAGAAGTATATATAATCAAAGGTCAATCATTGAAAGGAGGATGAAGTGTAGGTGGGTGAAGAAATGACTCTTTCATGTTATCTAAAGATTTTTGACAAGGTTCTATCCATTCTAAGGAATTACCTTTCTTGAGAAGAAAATTAATGGAGTGGATATGATAGGATATTTTAGGGATGAATCATCAAATTACCCTAATTTTGCCTAAGTAATAATGTTGGGAATGGAATGCGGAATGGATATGTGGATGATGGCACTAATGTTAATGAGGTGAAAATCAATGCCATGAAGAGAGACTAGGAATCCTAACAATTTTCTAGATGTGACACCAAAGACACATTTGTAAGGATTGAGTCTAACCTGGTATTTAAGAAGGCAATCAAAAATGATATCAAGATCTGATAGATGAGTCATATGAATATTGGATTTAATAATGAGGTCATCCACAAAAGTTGTAACAATTTTGTGGATAATATAATTAAACATATGATTCATTTCTCTTTGGTAAGTGGCTCTAGAATTTTTGAGACCAAAAGCCATTTTGACATAGCAATAGGTGCCCCATTATGTGGTGAAAGTGGTCTTATGTTGGTCGTTAGGGGTAATTTGAATCTGATTATAGTCCGAGAAGCCATCCATAAGAGATAACATTTCTTAATCAACTATGGAATCAATGATGGCATCTATCGAAGGTAAGGGGATGTTGTCCTTGGGAAAAGCAAGATTGAGATTATAGAAATCAATAGAGATGTGAATGACTATATTGACCTTTTTTGAAATGAGAACTATGTTCGAAACCCATTCACAATAGTACACTAGTTTTATAAACTTAGCGTCAAATCATTTGATGATTTCCTCATGACATAAGGTAAAAAACTTTGGTGGAAATTTCCTTTACTTTTGATGCACATGTTTAGCATCAAGATAAGTGATGATGTTATGCACCATAATGCTAGGGTCAATACCAAGCATGTCCTCGTAGGACTAGGTGAAGACTTAACGATACTTATCAAATACTAAGCTAAAATTATCATCATTAGTAGGTGAGATTTCATGAGAGATAGTAATTGGTTGAGGGTAGGATGGAGTATCATATTCAATGTAAGTGGTTTTTTTAATAAGCATGGCATTGTCATCTTTGAAATGATATGGTGCATTAGGTAAGGAAGGGATTGGATTAGTTTTGGGAGTAATGCTAGCAACAATTTTTTTGAAACAATGGGATTTGGTTTTAAAATTATAATGTTTATGATTTTGTCAAGGAAGTTAAGGTTATCAAGCATGAAGGATTTCAAGAATAACTTTGTCACTAGGTAAGTTGAAAAGAGGACCATAATACTCAACATGTGTTGTGAGATCTATAATTTGATTACCATGGTGATGATATTTATAATGTATATAATAGACATCAATTGCCTTGGCATCTAGGATAATCTCATAAGTAGGAGAAGTAGATGGATCAGATGGGATTGGTGTGTTGTTTTTTTATGATGGGGGAAGGATTGGATATAATAATGGGATCTATAGATGGTAAAGAAGATGCAGTAATTTCTAGAGATTCAAAAAGTAGAATTTACTCTACCACCTGAGGGGTATCAAGAACTAGAGAATGTGAAAGAGGAACATAATTTTTAGGATTGAAGTCATGATGCATAGAAATGGTATGGACATCCTGGTTAAAATCATGGATTTGAGCTAAGGTTTTATCATAATGCTGGACATCCAAGCCTCGAGATTGATCTTGGGCCATTATGTAATTATCATCATAAATTGGAGAAATTTTACATGATTGAGATTCAAGGGGAGTTTCACAAGGTGAAATCTAGGTATTACTAAGTGTATGAGGAGACATGATGAAAGGATCTTAAAATAATTTGGCCACTCTAGAATCATTATAGTGAAGGCATATTTTGGTAAAGAAGGTTCTTGAGTATTTCATGGAGGGGGAAAATTAGTGATCTCATTAATAAGAGGAATAGTATGGTCCCTAGGTAATAAAGGAGGAAGCCACTCCAAAATATAGGGAGGTAACTTGGTGGTATTGCAAGTATGTTGTAAATTATTAGGTTCATCATCATTAGAATCCACAAAAGTAACTTGTAAATTAGGATTCATGTTGACAAAATCAGGTAAAAGAGCATTATTGATCTTGGGAATGCTAGGAATAAAATACAAAGATTTAGGATTAGGAAGTTGAATACTCCAAGGGTTGGGATCACCCTCATGATTATATCTTTTCCCATTATGCAAGAATTTAATGCATTGGCTACCAAAAGAATCAATGACATTAATTTGATGGGTCCAAGGATGATCCAAGAGTATGTTATAAGATAACGGTAATTTAAGGACCATAATATTAGTTCAAATGGTCTTAGGTCCAATGGTTAATCAAACACAAATGCAACCAGGTGGATTTTGATTAGTCTTATCAAAACCATGGATGGTATGATAGGTTTGCTTAAGATGATCTTTTTTATAATGAAGTTATTGGATAAGCCATAAAGATGTCAAATTAATACTAGATCCTACATCAACTAAAACTTTATAAATAAGGGTAGTATTAATGGCTATTTTAATAAAAAATGGTGGAACATGAACATGAAAAATAATTTCATCATTGATCATGTCTTCTTCAATAAATTCAATAGAAGGCTTAGAAGAAGGATAAATAGTTTAAGTAGTATTGACATTGGTGGGTTGAGTTTCAATAGAAGGTCGTTATTCATCTATAGAGGATGGATCTTCAATTTATTATAATTACTACATAAGGAACTTACGATGATAGGGGAAAGTACGAGCCAATTCCATGAGTGGAATCTTACAAGGAATAGGGTTAAGTTCTTCAAGAAAGTTCCAATGAGATTTAGAAGAAGAACCAGCATGGGGTTTATGACGTAAAGTAGATTTTGAAGGGATAGATGTGGTTAGAGGTTTAAAATGAGGAAGTGGTTCCTCATGGGCTTCTAAAGACAAATTAGTAGTTATCATATATTTAAGAAGTTGTTCTTCTAAATATGGTTTATCAGGTTTGGTAACATGATCTTTGTGATCCAATTTGTGATGATAATTAACCTTAGAAGTGTTAACATATTGAGAATTGTTATAATATTGGTCATAATCGACATCAATGACATAAACATCCTTGGTATTTGGTTGACTATTTGAAAAATAATTTTTGGTTATTGGAGTTCAAATATTTGTAAGCCTATCATTTTTGAGACGTTAGTTGTGTACTCTTGATGATGAAGGTTAATCATGGCTTCATGATTAAATTAATCACCAAGCATATAGGAGATAGTAAATTTAGTGAGCACTTTATAAGATTCATGGGAGTGAGTAATGTCGACATGGAACTAACAAAATAGATTAGGGTCATACCACTTAGGAGAATTATTAGGATAGGTAAAAGGTTTAGAGGGTGGTAAGAACTGTTTCATTTGATTCATCAAGTGAGGTGTGTGATAATTTTTGGTCCTCATACCAAGCTTTGAAAACCTGAGCAAAGTTCATGTGGAATTAGTGGACCAAAGGTTTAAAACAGATCTAAGATTGAAAATGGAGGTATCCAAGAAAGTTCTCATATGTTCTAAGCATTAAAGATCATGAACCAAGTTGTAGAGGCCTTAGGAATCCATCGGAGCCTTGAACGAATAGTCAAATGATGCATTGTGCATGTTTTTGACCTAAACCATCACCAAGATGTCAAGCATGAGAAAATGGACCAGTCCACTTGTGCAATTTTTACCTTTGATCAAAAATCATCCTACCACCATCTGATCACATATAATTATATTTATACATGCCAAGATCATATTCAAAAACATTCAGACCCACATGAACTTTCTAGTTTGAATTATGATCTTTTAAAGTCAGACCTCTACAATGAGATGTTCATGGAAACATCAAGTTTAAGCTCAAACAAAGTAAGTCATTTTGAGATTAAATTTGATGGCCACATGAATGTTAATGATAATCATGAAAATGTCATTTGATGTCTCATAGACTATCAAATATAAGATCATGAACTAGCCATTGGATTTCAAATAATGGGTCCTAACAAGGTCAATGGTTCACGCTAAATCATATTTGGTAGATCTAATGGATCATGATGAAGTCAAATTATCGAAAGGAGATATAAATGAGCATGTAAGTGATAAGTGTCACATTCATGGATTTTATCAGATAGAGATACAATGAGAATAAGTTGGTTAAACTTAATGATCGAGCTTATCAGAAGATCTAATAGCTTAAACCCAATCATGTAAAGGACATCCAATGGTGTGAGATGAATTAAATAGTCAGATAGCTTGACATATCAACATGTGGTGCAAGTATGTAAGTTGGTAGATTGATAGCAAGATCTTGAGGATTAACATGTGTTTGATACATGGCGTAAGTGGGGACAAGGTTGATAATTCAAAGGTAGATCTAAGGGCTCATGTTCATTCAAACCTGGTAAATCCAATAGAATGAGCTAAGTCAAAATGTCAATGAGCCAAGTCAAGCATTGAAAAACAATAAAAATTAAAGATGGGACTAGAGATGAACTTAAGATTCTTGATAAATTTTTAAAGGCTATTTTTGACCATGGAAGCAAGGTTTTATAGAGTCTTACTGACACCATTAGAACTAGTTCAAACACCACATAATAGTCTAGCTGAGGTAGTAGGATTTGAAGAATATGAAGGGACCACCATTAGACCTTATATTGATCTTTGGTTTGATAAGTTTGAGCTTATAGGGTTCTTTATTATGATTGGCTCACCAAGTTAATGAAGGATTTATGCATTTATGAATTCTCAGTCCCTACAAAGATATAATGGATTTATTTGAACCTATTATAGTACAAAAAAGTGATATATGGTCTATAGGTCTATTTTAATATAAGGACTATAGGAAAACCAATGTCCTTAGATTGGTTTTCCAATTATATATGGGACTTTTGATCCAAATATGGAAATGGGTAAATATGTAATACATGCAAGGGTACCCATCATTAACAAAGCAAGTACTCTCCCACCCAAGTCATTGCATGATTTTCAGTATTAGTACTCAAGGATTTGATCCTCATAAGTATGGTAAGTGGACTGAGGGTCTTGAGGTGGTGAGCTGGTACTTAGAGAGGTAGTTAGGGGCTTTGAATCTACTCAAATTGACTTGATCATCATATAACAAACCTTTGTCTCTAGGGGAACATATCAACCAATGAGAGGAACTTAGGGATTAGTGGAATAACAACAGATCCATTTATTGATCAAGGCACACAAGCAGGATGTAATCAAGTGTTGCTACCTCATTTCTTAACCTCGAGGATTTTTTACATTCTCCAATGCATTTTTCACATATCTCTTTCTCTCTTTATGTTATATATAGAGGATTTTGAGCCTTAAAATCATCATTTACCCATCTTTTTGGTATACCATACTCTACCAAATTTTGTACTGCAACACCTTTTTGATGCAATAAAGACTGAATTCCATCCTTTTCTAACCTAGATTGAAGTGTGTTTTATGAATCCATGCACTATTATTGAGTGAATGTATGTTCCTAACTTATGTGTGAGTTTTTTTCACCTTCATTAAGTGCTTAATAGTCTCATAGATCATTGTAAGCGTAATCTATACTTTATTGTCTAGTTTGAAAGTGGATATTTTCTCTCTCTTACTAATCTGGTAACTAATTAATTCCTTTTTCTAAAATATTTATGTGACATTGATTTTCTTTGGTCTAAAAAGTGTCTCATAGTGTGTTTTGTGTGACTTGGAGTGATCAACTCATTGGTGCATCACCACTTTTATACAAACTTTTATATTTTTTGTCAATTCTCTCTCTATTTTCCAAGTACATGCTAGTTTAGGTTCAATGTAGGTGATAAATTCATAAGGAAGTTGGCCTTCTCTAGAGGTCTGATCCAATTTTAGTATAGTCATAGCCTAGGATCAGTTTCATGTTGGCCTAGATTTGAGTAGAGGACTTGAAGAATCCCCTTGCTTAGCTAGGGTGCAATCTAAAACCCCAATAGTTTTATCATGCCTGATGGGACCAATTCTAAAAGAAAAGGAAGATTGTTGGTGTGTTTATCCTCTATAATATTTTGGAAGAAAGTAAATTGTCACCAATGGTGATTGAAAATCAAGCATCTGGTTATGAGTAGACCAGGTATGTCTCAATGAAGTTTCTAGTTAGTTTTTACATCTTATTTGATATATGAGGTCAATATTAAAAAATATGTTGAATATCCCTATTATCTATCTACTTATCAACATCCCCAATTTGATCCTCATCATCCATATGAGCTTAATTAGATTTATCAAGAATCTTATCAAAGTTATGAGGAGCCTTGGCAAGTTTCTCATGATCCTGATTATCAAGGGAATGGCTCTTACACTCCTCATGATACTTATCAATAATATGAGGACCGATATCAGATATATATACAAGAATATTACCCTTATCCTCCATATTAATAATAAGACCATCATAAAATTGCTCCTTACCAACCCCATAATGAGCCATCCATACCAACACTTAGGTAGACTCTAATTAGCCTTGACAAGCATGTATTAGAGTTGTGCTCACATAAAATTTATGGCCAAGATGTCCCTACTCACCTGATTCATCATGTGAGAGAGTCATTACTACAAATAAAAGCAAAATGGACACATGTTGAGATAAAATTAGAACAATCTCATAGGTAAGATGATGGATGTAGGTGGTTATATTCAAAGCATTGAAGATAAGCTAAAAGGCCTTGAAAAATAGCAGGGCCAGCCTCACCAATCTTATGTGCCTTTGTATACAACACCTCAACATGTGCCACCCATTCCTCCCCAAGAGAAGCCATTCCAAGATAATATAACAAGACAAATAAAAGAGTTGGAGTTGAAGACAAGGAAAGAGGAGGAGAGTTAAAATCAAAAGGGTAAATAAGAAACTCTATCTTTCCCATCTTGGAACCAAATCATGAAGTCAAGAAAACCTAAAGGTAATAAAAATTAACCCCTTCCTCCTCAAAATACCAAATCCTTTCTTTTATGGAAAGGAGTTAAAGAACAATTGCATCAAGTGAAATCCACTCCATTGAAAATTCCTAGTTTTATAACTTCCCCCCTAAAGAGTAGTTCATAAAGGTACCCAGATTTACACCAATTATTGCTACACCTCAAGACCCACTCCACCTACTACCATTCCTCATGAAACCTATCCATATCAAAATTGGAGACCTTTGTGGGATATGCAATCAACTTATGTGATGTCTAGCCTTTGTCTTGAGGATCCTATTGTGCCTAGTCCATCTGATCAAACAAAGGTGGTGAAATAAGTCAAGAAGTCCAACGTTGCAAGATTTATGAGTTTCATATATGGAGAGGATGTACAAACAATTAAATTTATATTAGAATTGAATCCATATTTCATTTCCACCTTTCACACTCAAGAAGAGGAACATATCATGTGGGAACTAGAGCAAGAAATTGTAGATTCAAAAGAGCTTCAAAGAGAATGTGGTGAGGAGAATGCAAACATTTATAAGGAAGAATTTTTTATTGATACCCCTATTAGATGTGAAAGAGGAAATTATACCATCAATAATGAGGATGATGAGATGACATGTTATGTAGAGGATGAGGAAATGAATGAAATAAATGATCAAACTGATGAACTTGTGGGGCAACCAAAGGCTACCATTCAATAAAAGGGATCATTTAAGGATTTATTCAAGATATTGAGAGTAGGATATGTTCCTTTTAAATTGGAATATGGTCTATTTATATGTAAAGAGAGCAATCTTGATAAACAGATTAAATGGGATGAGTGAGTAGTCTTTAAAAATTTCCACCTCAAGAGTTCATTTTAGACATGGACTTGTTTGAGATCTTCAAAATGGGCTATCAGATCTTTGATGAGCCTAAAGAAATTGAAACAAAGAATCCCATTCTTATTGAAGACACTTAGATGGTATGCCTTGTTGAACCACCATTGGAGGTCAGAATTTAGGGACAACCAATGAAAATTAAGGTCGAGAGTAGTAATGAGCACAAGATTTTTGATGAGGGTTGAAAGGCTGTTTTTAAACATGGAAACACGATTTTATAGAGTCTTATTAACACCATTAGAATTGTTTAAAATGCCACAGAGTAGTCTAGCTGATGTAATGGGATTTGATTAATATGAAAGGACTATAATTTAAGCTTATATTAATTTCTAGTTCAATAATTTAGATCTTACAGGGTTCTTTCTTATGATTGGTTCACCACGTTAAAGAAGGATATATGCATATATGAATTCTTGGTCCTTTTAGAGATATAATGGGTTTGTTTAAACCTATTATAGTACAAAAAAGTGCTATATGGTCTATGGGTCTATTTTAATGTAAGGACTATAAGAAACCAATGTTCTTAGATTGGTTTTCCAACTATAGATGGGACCTATGATCCAAATATGGAAATGGGTAAATATGTAATAAATTTAAGGGTGACTATCATCAACAAAGTAGGTAATTTGTTTCCCAAGTCATGGCATGATTGTTAGTATCAAGACTCAAGGTTTTGATTCTCATAAGCAGAACATGTGGATTAAGGGTCCTGAGGTGGTGAGTTGGTAATTGGAGAGGTAGTTAGGGGATTAGATTCTACTCAAATAGACTTGATCATCATGTAACAAACCCTTATCTCTAGGGAAACACTCTTAACCAATGAGAGGAACTCAAGGATTAGTGGAATAGAAGGAGATCTATTTTTTGATCAAGGCATGTAAATAAAATGTAATAAAGTGTTGCCACCTCATTTCTTGACCTTGAAGACTCTCTCCATGGTCCAATGCATTGTTCCCATATCTCTTTCTCTCTTTTTGCTATATATAGAGGCTTTTGATCCTTAAAATCATTATCTACCCCTCTTTTTGTTATGACCAGATTCTACCAAAATTTGTAATACAACACCTTTTTGATGTCAGAAAGATTGAATTCTATCCTTTTCTAAGCTAGATTGAAGTGAGTTCTATGAATTCATGCACTATTTTTGAATGAATGTATGTTCCTCACCTATGTCTAAGTTTTTCTCACCTTCAGGAAGTGCTTAATAGTCTCACAAGTCATTATAAGTGCAATCTATAGTTTATTGTCTAGTTTGAAAGTGGATATTTGCCCTCTCTTACTAATTTGGTAACTGATTAATTCCTTTTTATAACATATTTATGTGATATTGATGTTCTTTGGTCCAAAAATTATCTCATAGTGTGTTTTATATGAATTAGAGTGATCAAATCATTAGTGCATCAGTATTTTTTTACATGCTTTTATAAGTTTTGTTGATTCTCTCTTCCTTTTAAAAACAAGTGCTAGTTTAGGTTTAGTGTAGGTGATAGATCCATAAGGAAGCCAACATTCTCTAGAGGTCTGATCCACTTTTAGGATACTTATAGCCTAGGATCAGTCCCACATTGGTCTAGATTTGATCAAAGGTCCTGAACAATCTCCTTGCTTAGCTAGGGGACAATCTAGAACCCTCACAAGAAGGTGAAGGAATATCATATTTGCTAATTCCTAGTTTGGTTTGTGGTTTATTACTAATGATAGCATTGGTAGATGTTTGAAAATTTCTTTTTAAAATTTTAGGATTAGGTTCTAATGACTTCATGAGAAAGTCTTAACATTTAGCTTGATCAAGAGTTTCATTAAGTATTTGGGGAGCAAAAGTTTGAACCTTATATTGAAAAGGAGTCAAAGCATTGATAAAGAGCTTGAGTAAGTTATCATCAGTAATTTTATGGTTGGATTTATGGTCCAATGTTTTCCATCTTTTGATAAAGTCATGATTTGATTCAGTGGGAGATTGCTTAGCATTGATGAAGTGGCTAAGACAATTTCCAAATAGATCATTGTGTTTAAAATGTTTAACTAAAGAATTGACCAAATTTTCCAGTTTCCAAATCAAATGTTGGGGTAATTGATTAAACCATTCTAAAACATCACTAGTGAAGGTTTTGACAAAGAGTTTAATTGTGAAGAAGGTATTAGTTTAGATCCACTCTTTATAAAGGTTGCCAAATGATTTGAGAAATGAGGATGGGTCTTTAGTCCCATCATACTTGATAGTTAGAGATATTTTTCCAACATTAATGGATACAATGAAGGGAGATAAAATTTCATTCTGAATAGTTTAAAGCATCTTGTTATTCATTATGGGTTGAGGAATAACATTACTTGAGGCATATCTAAGAGGTGGAGGAATATAATTAGGATTAGATTGAGAATGGATAGTTGGAGGTTGATTAGCCATATTAATCAAATGATGTTGGAATTACATCATTTGATTGGTGTTAGAGGTTTACATTATTTTCATTTACTAGATAGCTTAGGCAAGAAATTGAGTTGTATAAATAGGTAGGTTGTTGTTGGTAGGAGTGTTCCCTGAATTGGTATTAGGGGGAGGGTTATTAGAATAACGATTATTAGTGGGATTATTGATTAAACTTGTATCAATTTCTCCCACATTAGTTTGAAGAGATTTAAGATGACAAGGATCTTGGTAGGTATAGAAAATATTAGACACATTAACTTCATCTTTAGGTGTAATTTTCACCATGTTACAAGTGATGGATGAAGGAGGGGAAGAGGTGCCCCAAGAGTGATGGTTCTCTTCAGAGGGAAAGAGAGGGAGAAACAAACATCACATATAGTATCTTAATGGATTCAAACTATTCAATAAGATTCTGATAGGATAGTTCATGATCACTTGAGAGAAATGAACATAATGCTAAGAAGGTAAAATAAAGAACTAAGTCAATAGACAAGGAAGGTAAAAATAGTACAGAGTCTACTAGGTCAACCTAGTATAGAGAACAAGTTTTGAAAGTTGATGAAACATGAATACAAGGTTGACTGGGTTGACCTAGTTCTATATTTAAGGGGTAGAAAAGAATATTATGTTGGCAAGGTCAACTAAGTACTGTAGGCAGGGAAAATAAATAGCCTGTAGGAGACTATGTTGATAAAAATAACTATGTATTGAAATAAGAAATATTATGTAAGTAATTATGAAAGTAATAAATGAAAGATAACACACAATCAATTGGATCAATGAGGTTGATCCAATTGAGGCACACAACACAAAACCTAACACCAATGTTGGTTAATGCATGTTTTTACAATACAACATATAATTTAGCAAAGATCAAGCAATCAATTTGGAAAGTAAAAGCTAACTAAGTGGTCAACCTGAATTTTTTTAGATTATTAGAGTATAATTTTAGATGTGATAGGAAGTTGGATATAATCAAGGAACTAGAAAGCAATCTAAGGATGGTTTTAAGATGTTTGGGCTAAAAGTGATCTATATTGGTAATGGTACCAACTTGGTATTGGGGCCTATTCCCTCACTTCACACACTATAGCGATAAGGGTGTCAGGTGCTTAGCCAAAATAAACCATTAACCACATGTTTATACTTAACCAGAAACCCAATTTGGCTTCCCTCTCAGGTGTTAAAATGCATTTAAAGATTTTGTGATTTGGTAGTGTATGCATAAAAGGGAAAATAGTCAAACTAAATTGTATATTTGAAAAAACCTAATTAGAATATGTGATCTATTCTAAGTATGAAAGCAATAAAAAACAAAAGTGTGACCTAAATACTAGCATATAAGGGTTAGTTCCAACTTTGAAACATAGTACATTGTCAATTCAAATGATAGTGTATACAAAGAATATAAAATAGGGTCAATAATGTCACTATTTTACTATGGAAGTAAAGGTCTAAAAAAATAAATACGTCGATAGGGTCAACCTAGATTTCTAGAGAAAACATAGAATACAAAACTATATCAACATGGTTGACCTACTTGATTGTACAAAGGCAATTTTAAAGACTACAAATTATGAAAAAAATAGAGCTATATTAAATGCTAGAAATGACAAAGAAGGATAGAAAGGAACCTTGGTGGGTTGGAGGATGAAAAGAAAGATGAGATTTATGTTTAAAAACTTTGATTTATACTTTTAAATTTTGCTAACTGTGTCAACTAGGTCAACCTAACTTTGTATATCTTGTTGCTAAGAACCCAAAAATGTACAGGGTCGACTGGGTTGACCTAGTATGTTGAACTAGGTTCCTGAAAGTGTATAAGGCCAACTAGCTCGACCTAGTATGCTGAATTAGATGCCTAAATGTGTATAGTGTTGACTTGGTCAACTTAGTATGCTGAAATAGATGTCTGTAAAACTTACAAAAATAAAATAGAGTTTTATTGATGTGACTATGTGTTAAACCTACACATAAATGTTAGAATTATGTCAATACTATCAACCCAATATTTAAAATATATGATAATAAAAATAGTAAAATAATGAAATAAGTCAAAAAAAATGTACAAGGGCTAGGTTCATGTTGGGTTCACCAGAATGTATGCAATCTGAAATGCAACATGTCTATAAATGTATACTAACTCAGAGAAGATAGATCATACCATACACTTTCATTTGGGGACACATATATTAAGTGGTAACATGACCAATATGAGTATCCACTAGACCTAATTATGGGATATCTTATCAAAATACACCATGTTAGGGAGGGTTCCAAAGCCTCTAATCAAACACAATCACCCTAAGGGAGTCCTGTGTTTTGATATTTCACTAATCTAATAACAAGTAAAGTAAATATAATCTAATTCTCACCAAAGCTTGTGGCACAAAATTAGGGGTTAGTAAATAATCAAAACATGCATAGGAGAATCTCAATTAAGCTATGTATGAGTAAAACCCTAATACATGAAATATAGAGAGTAATATTATTTGAAGCCAATACTTATGTTACTTCTATCTACTAAAGAGAGGAGCAATGTTAGAAAATATTTCCCTGAATGATGAACCTATTGAGACTCAATATCTTCTTTGGCCAAATGGGATTTGAAAGAGGTTATTGTGGTTAATTAGGATCACTAAGAAAGGCGAAAGCATACAATACTTATCCACAAGACTAGATTCTCCATGTAGAAACCCTAAGCTAAGACTCCTCAAGTATAATGGTGGAAGGGAAGATTGTAAAGAATTGAAACCAAATAATAAATCTTTATTTTATATTGAAATAATGATGATATGATCTTATATATTTATAGGTAAATCTAACCCTAAACTCTTAGAAAAATCTTGGTTGACAAGGTCGACCTAGTCGACCTAGCACAATTTTGTATAATTATTCACTAGGTCATGAGGTAGGTAGACAAAGAGCCAAACTAATTCCTAAGTGAAAATCACCCAAAATTGTAGAGGGTTAACCCAATCGACCTAACATAACTAATTGTCAAAAAAGACTTAAAGTGAGAAAAAGGAGGAATGGAGAGTGGAAAAGATTGGAGGAGTGTGCAAAGGAGGAGTAAAAGCTTAGGGAATGGTTTTTAGGAGTTGGTTATATTGGTAATAAGTGGTAATAAGGGACAAAAATACCATGAAGCACTAAAGGTCTACCAACCCCTTTCCCAGTGCACCCTTTCAGGCATAGAATCAGAGAGATTAAGACTCTATAAGTTCCTGCAATATGTAAAGAATCAATATTTGATAAAAGTTTGAAAACATTATGTGTATACACCCTACTTTTCAAACTCCACTATGTCTAATTACTTCAGGAATTCTTCCTTCAAGGTGTCATAGTCAACTATAGCTTGGTTAGGGGCAAATTTCCTATACCAAGTATGGGCATGATCAAGTAGAGTTATCAAAAACTAGGTTGCCTTGAGCTCTGATTAAGTGATGCCCTGAGATCCCATTATAGTTTACATTTTAGCACATGCTCTAAAATTTTCTCCACACTGTGATACTTTGACAAGTGCATGGCCATATCATAATAGATTTGCTATGGGTGATAGTTCGCATATGAGGCACTTATCCCCTCATTACTTGTCTTATTGGTGGTCGTTCAATGCCTATAGCCACTAAGTTATGTGTTGATCCTATTATTGTTGGCACTATAGATGGTGATGGCATTGTACTACTACTTGTGGTACCACGCCACTTCCTATGAGTTGTTGCCTAGTCTGTGAAACTAACATTGGCTAAGCTAGTATGTTTGTGCTCATGTTCTATTTTTGAAAACTAGCACCTAATGGTTTAGAGGTATCCTCACTCAATTATTTGTAAGGAATAACTTGTTCAATTACAAAATTATACTCCAAGTCTATAAAACATCCAAAGTTTATGTTGAAAATAGGGTCATTTATCGCTCTTCTTTCTTCATGTGGGGGATCCAATGTATGAACTTGTGTCACAGGTTCAAATGGGATAGGTTATTTTGATGCATCTTTAGTTACCAAATTTTATAGGTACCTAACAAATTTTATACCTGTCAATTATTAATCTATATCTATGGCTTCATTATTTCTCTTCTCCTTACACTTCTATAATTTAAGAGATCTTTCCCCATGCCCTTCCCACTTGCTATAGGTTCTCTTATCACTTATAGGTTTATATCTTCCATTAGCCTACACCTTATCTTATTACAAGTTTATCTCCTAAGCTCATGAGTGTCAATCCGCTTGTCCCCTCTTATTGTGATTCACCTACACATCCCGTTCTCCCATGTTACACTTCTCATATGTGAAATGAATTTAGCCTTCCATTCTCATAGTTTCAAAGCCATAATCCACCATTAGATTCTTGATCTCTATTCCTAATTATTTTATAAACATGCCTCTAGGTTTGCACAAAAATTGATACTCTACTTCCTTAGGTAGGAGTATGTGGAAATAGTGAAATCAAGCATGTAACTATTCAACACTCCTTGCCACCATTTCTCTATAGCTCTAGTCCAAGTGGCATCTAGGGTCTCAATCCTCTCTAAGTGATCTTTCATCCAATTAAGGCATTATCTAAAGATTCATATTTTATGTTTTGCATAGCCATCTAACCATTAGTACACATGCTCAAGTAGTTCACAGAAGAAGACCTCATACAAAGCATCATATAGGTTATTCTAAACCCACTTTCTTAGATTTTATCCTCTACAAGATGGATGATTTAGTGAAAAACTATCTTCTAATTATTGTAACCAATGATTGATGTTCTCGAGGGAGAGTCAGAGCATTATTATATCACACAGTTGCAATAACAAAATTTAACATGGGTCCCAACAACAAAACCAAAATCTTGTAGAAAATGGGGTTAATTCATCATTTATGGAGTCCAGTGCTTATCTAGTTGTCCAAGTTAGTTATAAACTCATTCTAACTAGGTGAAAATAAGGTATTAAATATATGGTCCTAACCAATTAGGTTGAAACTTACCTTTTTTTTGGGTTCAATATTCATATTCTTTTGGTTCTCTTTCAAACCTAAGCCACCAATCTCAAATTCTCAAGGGAGAATTCATTTGTTTTAGCTTTTACATAATCTATTCTGATAGGCCTACAAATTTTCTAAGGTAGCCAAACACTTACCATAAAAAAGCTCTTGTTTGTGCAGTCATGAGGCTCTATAATCTTCATTATCTTCAATGTGATCTAGTGATATTCTTAATGATGGGATCTCAATCTCGACTAGGATGATAACTTCATTACTAAAAACAAGGAAGTATGGAGTAGCTCTAGTTGGGGTGCGACGATTTGTTCTAAAGCCCTAAGGGCAAGAAAGAGTTATAAGTGATAATTACGGCCAACATCATTGACAATCTTCTTTAAGATGGCTAAAATGGTTTTATTTTATGCTTCAGCTTGTTTGTTGCCTTGCAGGTTTTATGGAGTGGATTTTTTGTGGTTTATCTTGAATTTTTCACAAAATGATTTCACATCTTGCTTCGCAAAGGATCTACCATTATCAAATATAATACGGGTTGGGATGCCATATCAATAGATGATATGGTAATGAATGAATTTGGCTATTTGTTTCCTAGTAACATAAGTGAGTGGAATGGTCTCAATCCACTTGGTAATGTACTAAATTGTAGTCAAAATGTGCTTATGGCCATCTAAAGATGTTAGGTTAATTTTCCCAATGAGATCAAGACCCCATGTTGAGAATGGTCATAGTGTTATAATCAACTACAATGATAAGGAAGGTGCATGTATCCAGTTGTCATGTTGTTGACAAGGAACACACTTCTTTACATAATTACAAGCATTTGTCTCTATTTTGGGCCAATAATAGCCTATTATAAGGGGTTTGTTTACTAAGACTACACCATTGGTATGGGCCCCACACATTCCTTCATGAACTTCCTTTAGTGCCAGCTTGGATTCTCCCAAAGATAAAGAATAAAGAAGCATTCCATCATAGATTTTATGATAAAGCTTGTTTCCAAGGAGGATATAACGTGTTAAGAGATGAGGTAATAGTTTTTTTGGTTGTTGGAAAGGTTGGCAGGAAATACGTGACTATGGAAATAGTTATAAAAATATTAGTACCATGGTAACTTAGGTGAGGGATTAGGATTAGCAATGGTGCATATCCTCTCTGAATCTGATAGAATATGTGCTAGGTGAAGAAGATTTTTAATCAGGAACTGATAATCTTTAGCGCTATCATGCATTTGAATCATGGAACCAATAGTTGCCATGGCATCGATAGATCTATTGTTGACTTGTGGAACTTGCTTAAAATATAGAGATTTAAAATGTGTTTTGAGGTTATCAATAATTTACTTGTAAGGAATAAACTTATCATCCTTTGTTTAATATTGGTCAGTTGTCTAATTTATTATTAGGTACTAATCTCCATAAACCTTTAGGCTTTAAATATCCCAATAAATAACAAGATGGAGCCCTACAACCAATGCATCATATTTGGCCATATTATTTGTACACTAAAATTGTATATGAAATGCTTTAAGGATCAAATCCCCTTGTGGCATGATAAATAATATGCAAGATATAAACCCTTGAGAAGTGAAGGATCCATAAAAATATATCATCTAATATTTAGGTTCTTGTGATGCTTTTTCTATCATCATGATAGAATCATTTGAAAGGTCAAAGTTGAGAGGTTGAGTGGCTGTAATCGGAGTTTTTACAATTTGGTCAGCAAGAACTTGTCCTTTGATTGCCTTTTGATTCTAATACTCAATATCAAAATCATTGAGGATCATAATCCATTTATCCATTTGTCCTTGAAGATCTGCTTTAGATAAAAATAACTTGAGAGGATCTACCTTGGCTATAACAATAGTTTTGTTTTCTAGCATATAATGTCACAATTTATGAGTGGCAAACACCATAGCTAAACATGCCTTCTCAATAGGTATATAATTATGTTCATAGGGTACCAATGTGTGGCTTAAATAATAAAAAGTGTGATCCTTACCATGATCATCATGTTGAGCCAAAAGTGCCCCCAGTGCATGTTCTGTGGCTGATATATAAAGAGGCAGTGGGTTTCCTTGTATTGGAGGTCATAAGACTAGTGGATTGGCCAAGGATGTTTTAAGCTTTAAAAATTCTATCTGACAATATTCATCCCATTGAAATGTTACCCCTTTCTTTAAGAGATGGGTAAATGGGTGGCACTTATCTACAAATTGAGAAATGAACCTGTGTATAGACTGGATCTTTCCTTGTAGACCTCATAACTATTTAAGATTGTTTTTTGGAGGAATTTACATAATAGCATTGACCTTTATAGGGTCGAATTTGATCCCTCATTATGATATAATGAACCATAGAAGTTTTACTGATGTGACTCCGAAGACACATTTTTTAGGATTCAAAAAGACTTTATATGCACAAAGCCTCTCAAATATTCTTCGTAGAATGTTAGGGTGTCCAGCTCTTATTATTGATTTTGATAGTATATCACCAACATATTCCTTGAAAATTCCATGTATCATGTCATGTAAAATGACAGTCATTTCACACTGATATGTGGCTCCAACATTCTTCAAATCAAATGTCATGACTTGGTAACATAATGTCCTCCATGAAGTGCTGAATGTAGTCTTATGCTGATCTTTAGGGGATATCTTGATCTGATTATAATTAAAAAATCCATCCATTAAGGATAAAATCTCATACACAGTAGTTGAGTCAATGATCATGTCAATGTTGGGCAGAGGAAAATCATCTTTGGGGCATGCTTGATTGATATCATGAAAATTAGTACAAACACGTATGCCTAGGGTCTTTTTACTCAATGGTACTATGTTAGAAACCCATTTAGAGTAGTCCAATGGTCTGATAAAATTGGCTCCTAACAAATTTTCCAACTTGGCCTTAACTAAAAGGGTGATGCTTGGATGCATCTTTCTCAACTTTTGCTTGACTAGTTTAGCACCAGGGTGAACAACAAGATGATGCACAATTAAATCTAGGTCTAAGCCTGGCATGTCAGAGTATGCCCATGAAAATATGTCTATATAATCCTTAATAATGGACATAATATGTTCACATCCAGCTTCAGTAAGGGAAGCTCCAAGATAAACAATTTTGGGATCCTCATGGGTTCCCAAATCAACTTTTATTGTTCTTTCCATAAGGAGTGTGGATCCATCCTCTAAAATTGTAGGCAATGTCTATTAATAATCATTTTCCTCTACTATATCTTCTTCTTGTTCCTCCCAAAGATCCAGATAATATGAAGAATTAGAATCTACCTTCTCAAGTAAAGGCCAATTGGCAAAAAGCTCTAGAAAATTGAGAGCAAGATGCTCAAATATTTGATGTTATTCTAAAGAGATGCTTGTACTAGCTATGACACTTGGGCTAGATGGGATTTCTACATCTTGAGGGGATGAGCAAACTTTCCCACCTAGGAGCACTTGAAACATGTTTTCACTTAAAGATCTTCATGTTTGTTCTTTATTATGACCAAGAAAGTTTTCTTGATCTCTAAAGTAGGTAGAAAGATCCAATGAAAAATCAAAACCATTCTTATGATCACCAATTGGGAATGCATCTTGTAGGCCCATGTATTATATAATTAATTATTCATTTTAAAACTCATCGAGGCATATGATTGAATTTTTTTATCCCAATCTATGAATCTAAGATACCAAAGGCATAGGTTATAGTGAAGGTTTAATCCAAGATGGGAAGCGCTAATGGTAAAGATATAATGTCCTACTTTAAGAAGGGAAGAACCACTAGGATGAGTTTTTATTTCAAGATGGGAAGCTCCAATAGGCGTTATGGTCAATATGGCATTTGAATCAAACAAATCTAAGTCAGCAAGCTCATCGAAAAGGCTATAATGGTATGTTGTGTCTCTATTAGGAGTCTCATCACTAATCACTTCTGAAGAGTCACTATCAAACATCATGAGGTCATCCTCTGGTGGTTTAAATCTGAGATCGTGACTCCAATTAAAAACTCCAACTGATAAGGTTTCTAAAATTCCTTGCACTTGTAGGCCAAGGTCTTTCCCTATATAGCCAAGATGATCTATTGTCCTATTATGGATAGGATACTTTGGATTCTAAAAACAATCAGCAAAGCCTTTAGAACATAACCAATCTCCCTTGGAAAGATCCTCTCAATATTTTTTTGGTTCAATTGTAGGTACAAATACCATAGGAGGTTTTGATTGTTTTTTCCTTGGTTGCCAAATCTAATTGGGTCTATTAATCATCTCAGAAGTTTTAGGCTTATCAAATATCTTAGGGGATTTTGGTAATCTTGAAATATGGATGATGTCCTTTAGATGGTAGGTGGAAATTCCAATATCTTTAATAATAACCTGCTTGGCCAGAGCTATGAGAAATGGATCGACTGAAGTGGAGGCTAGATCACCAAGGTCTCTATCATTAGATGGATATGGATGAGAAATGATGGCTTTGTTATTCTTTTCAATGAATTCAGAACATAGATAATAGTTATAATTACAAAACTCTACTTCAATATGTTTGAAATATTAATATGGTTGCTGATCAATGGGAATAATAGCCCCACTCCCATCATGGGGAAACTCAAGGCATTGGTGAAGACTAGATGGAACTATCTATACATCATGGATCCAAGGATGGCCAAGAAGTATGTTATAAGGAAGCTCAATATCCAAAATATGGAATAATGTGTGATGAGAAATAGACCCAACCATGACTGGGAACCAAATTGTACCAGATGACTCCCTCTCGATGTTATTGTAAGCCCTGATTGTAATAGTTTTTGGTTGAATGTCTTTATCCATGTAGACCAATCGTTGTACCAATTTAAGAGATATGATGTTTGGCCCTAAACCATTATCTATAAAAACCTGCTTGATCTTATGATTCATAATGATTATCTCAATGTATAGTGGGTTATTATGGTTTGGGTCGAGGGTGTACATGTCCTACTGATCAAATGTGTTTTGAAAAAATAAAGATAAGTGTCTATCTAGGTTTTGCAATTGATCAAGGTTTATATCATTAGGCACAATAAACTCTTGCAAAAGTTTGTTGAAGATGGTTCTATGGACATCAGATATATTCAAGAGTTCTAATATGGAAATTTGTGTAGGGATTTTATCTAATTGATCTGTCAAACTATAAGGCCTTTTAATTATGGATTGAACTATTTTAGTCTTTGTTGGGATAATATTCAGCATTGGAACCATTGGTAAAATGTTCTCATTGGGTTTTATGGAAGAAGTGGGTGAAGGGCACTAGATGGTAACTCATGGGCATCTAGTTGCGACTTCACAACCTAGAGGTGGAAAGGAGTTATTATAATTAGAATAGGAAGGAAAAGGGCCTTGTATGGTGACTCATGGATGACTAACTGTATTGCTATAATTTTGGGTCAGTGAGGAGCCTTTATAATTAGAAGAAAGGTACTATTGTTCAAAATTAGTAACCTATATAAATGGAGTAGCAACATGATGATGCAAACTCGATGCAATATTACAAGAGGGAGAGGGTGCTGACCCTATAATGATGGGTCACATGTTGCGAAGAACATGAGATTGGCTATGTAATTTTAAAATAATAGTGGCAATGTGGGTTTCAGAAATACATCCCATAATATTATTATTGTCATAACGTATGTTGTTATAAGCCACATTATTAGTATGAGAATTATGATTTCTATTATGCTCATTGTGATTCTGACCTTATTGTTGGTTCTAATTCTACCTCTATCCTTGATTGTGACCATTTTGATTATTTATTGGTGGTGGTGGATCATGTCGGGGAAAGGGGTCTTTGTAGATTCCCATATCCTAATTCATGTCCTAATTAGAGGCCAACTTAATTTCTCATTCACCACTTCCAATATATTCCTCAATAATATGTCATAATTGAATGCAATGATATGCACCATGACCAAAAACACGATGAAAGTTACACCATTCATTCTCTTTGTACCAATATAGTTTTGGTTGATCTTGAGGAAATGGCCTCGATACTGGCCATACAATTAAATTAGCTAAAATGAGCTTTTGTAATACTATTTCAACTAATTATTCTAACTTGCTAAAGACTCTAAAATTATTATGAAATGTCCTTCATGGATGTTGTCTCTACAAAGTAGGTAGTGGATTTGGGGGAGTTAATTATACATTTGAAGGAGGCATAGCCTCCACCATTTGTACATGTCTTGTTTTAGTCACCCCATTTCCAACCATGTTATTATTTTTAATAAAGCCTTTAGGTTTATCCTTCATAACTATTTGAACTAGTGATTTAGTCTAATTAGATGCTTGAACTTGCAAAAAAAATCTTAACAAGGCCTTTAGCAATACGAGCCTTCTCAATCTGCACTCCTTTGTCTATAATTTATTCAAATGAGTTAGCACAAGCTAAGCATAGATGATGCACAAATTCAGGATGCAAATTCTACACAAAGATATATAACAACTATTTGTTAGTAAATTGTGTTGAAAGTGGCTTACCAATGCTCTCCACCTTTGCAGATATGCAACAAAACTTTCACCATCATGTTGCTTTGATTTGCATGAGTCAACAATGATTAATTCATATTCTATGTTGTATGAGAAATGGTTAACAATTTTTTTTGATAAGTCATTCCAATCCACAATTGATGCCTTAGGTATTTTAAGTAGCCAATCAAGAGCTTATCCTGCTAAAATTCATGGAAATTGTCATAATAAGTACTTGCTACTATAAGCAACCTCTTGACATAAAATGAACGATGCCTGTATGTGTTCACATGGATATCCTTTTCCTTTGTTCTTGTCAAATTTGGGTACCTCAAAATGAAGTGGAAAGGGTTTTTGGAGAATAGATAAATCAAATGGATATGGGCATATCTCATCAAATTTGTACTTTTTGACTCTATTATTTGTCTTCAATCTTTGAATAATTTCCTTCATAGAATTTCATTCTTGTATGTTTGGTGTATTTATGGATTGAATAAGATGTTGTTATGGTGGAATGTGCCCTTGGTTTTGTTGCTGTTGGGGTGAAATGTGCCCCTGGTTTTGTTGATGTTGGGGTGGAATGTGCTCTTGGTTTTGCTGTTATTAGGGTGGGATGTGCCCATGGTTTTATGTGGATCTATAGGGAGTGTATACCTTTCAATCCATGACTTGGTTCTGATTTTCTCTGTGAGTTGATAACAGAGGCCATTGGTTCTTGGATTTTTAAACATTTTGTAAATTTGGCTATTTTGTACTTTGTTGATTTTTGGAAATTTTTATGTTTATTTACCAATTTTTGGGTTGGTTGAAAAGAAATAGCCAAATTGTCTTGAGGGATTTCCTCAATTTGAACTTAATGTTTAGGTTTCTAAGTTTGTAAAGTAATACGAGGTTCTTGATGATTGAATAATGTGTGTTTCATGTCAAATGGAATACTTTTCAAAGTCTCTTGTGACTTTAACTATTCATTTAGATTACCTTGATCCACTATGATAATGTCCTCATCTAATATTTGTTGCATACTTTCAACCACATTTCCTTATTATTTCAAAGCATTATTGTGAATTAAAGTGGAAACTAAGGAATTAGTTAAGTCTATGATAAGTTGATCTTCATATCATTGACTTATTATCTTGATCTTAGCTAGAAAATATGGATTTTTGGGTTTTGACTCTATTTGTATTTCCTTTCTTTTGTTAGAGGAAGAAGGCATGTCTATTTGTGCAAAATCTTGTTCTTGCCATAGTTGTTCTCCTTCTCCAACTAAGGTATGCAATTGTTCTATAGGAAAGTTAGAAGGTAGTCTAGCACCGATTCTATCAATCTAAGAAGGGCTTCATCTTGATTTTCTTGGGGTTGATATTCATTGTAATAATCTACAGATTCTAATGTTATAGAGATATCATAAAAAACAATGAGCTTATCTTGATCATCATAAAATTTCTCATCTTCATAACTAAGGCCATAAGAGGTACCACTACAAGTGAACCTTTGAGTCATGTCTAAAAGATTTGTTATGTGTCTTTGACTAACTTTGGACTAATGCTTGGTAACTAAACAAAGTATGCTTTGGATTTATTTTAAATTAATAACCAAGGTACCAATGAGACTATAAGGTAGGGTGGTTTGAAACCATGTATAATTTATAATATTTGGTTCACGAGTTTACTCAACCTTTGGTAAGGTTGTAATCATATAGATCAGAAGAGAGTAAGGTAACTCAAAGACCCAAGGTGAAAACTAGTACACCAAAGCCTAGATCTTTGTGATACACTTGCACTATAAAAGGTAGTTTCAACATTTAAAAAATTGAACCTAGAAGTTAAGAGGAAAGCTCTCTAGATTACATAGAAGACAAAATAGACTAAGCAACTCAAGATGTGAAAACATACATGGATCACTAAGTATAAACCTAGGACTAAATAGGCAACACAATGTCACCACATGATTTCAGTAGGATAAAATATGTTCTAGGAATCAAAGCGTGAGTGATACACAAGATGATAATGTGATTTTGAGTCTTAATAAATGACATTCAATCCAAATGTAAAATTGAACCCAAGTTAGAAAAAGCTTAGTGCGCAAATGGAGAACCCACTTTGACACACCAACCCTTAAAACTCAAAAAGGTTTAATTTCAAATGTGGATTATGAATGAAGGATTTAAATAAATTGGGTAAAAGATATAGAATCAATTGGGCGGAATGATTGTGCTAAAGTGGATGACATGACACAAAGTTTTTGATAATAATTTGAATAAGGAAAAGACAAATTTTCCAATTGGACAACGTAATGCCTCCCTTGCTCAAGAAAATTGAGGACAATGTGTTGTGGTTAAGTTTAATGAGTTAACAAGTAGTTTTAGACACAAATCAAGACCAAGTAAGCTAATGAAAAAAAACAAACGTCTTAAGTCTAAACTAACAAGGTATGATAAAGTGGGGTCTACTAAACTAGCAAGGTTTTAATTGTTCTAGAGGAATCAATTGCACAATGACTTTCATGTCAAATGATCCAAAAGATAATCATAAAAATTAGGTGGTCATGGCATTGGCTAGTTTTAAAAAGGTCTAGTCCTTTTTACAACCACTACATCCTATTGTTCGCTTAGTGTAGTGTGATGTCCAAATGTAGATATGTCTCATGTGCAACTCCAATTAGGAGCTAAATGAAGTCAATGCTAGGAGATGAAAGCCCAAGTCAAAGCTTCCCTAAATAACTCATGGGAGGTGATGAAGTCCCCCTTGCAGGACAAGTTTGTATAAAAATAAATAAAGCATGAAATAGAAATACTTTAGGGTCATTTTCAAGGTCACCCAAACTTTGACAAGTTTTTGGGGAGTGCTTTAGATGAATTTATTTCTAAGCTTTGGAATAGGCTATTTGTAATAGGAATGGTGCTTTTGATTCCAAGGTTTCCCTAAAGGGGACAAATGGAAGACCATACATGCCACAACCGAAAAAGGTGATCTAAAACATGTTTTTAGCAAATGACAAGCTTGGTCTTGTAGTAAAAATGTTAACATGTCCTTTATCCTTGAAGCTCTTTTGGGTTTGAAAAAATGAACTTTAGAAAAATAACTCTCGAGTCTATGTTTTAATTAAATAAACCACAGTGATCGATGTTGGTTATATACAACTGATGATAGTTACTTTTACTAACCAATGTCGATTATCTAACGAAAATCAGTTATATCAATGTGACCATTGATAGGTATCTAAGCAATGTTGGTTTTAGTAATCAACATCGGTTAATCTATGAAACTGATGTTAGTTTTACTATCTGACGTCGATTACTCTGTAAATTTGTGACAAATAAAAATGACAAAATAAAGTTAGAAAATCAATTTACAAGAGTTTTAAGGGTCCAAATGAATATTTTAAAGCTATAAAATGCTCTTCTTCAGGTGTGAGATGCAACTTTTACCATCAGGCATGCCAAGATGTAGAGAGGATTATAAAGTAAGTTAGTCAAGAATTAGTCCATAAATAATGAAAAATTCATAAAGAATTAACTAACTAAGGCTATCTATTCCTATGGGAATTACAAAGGATAGCAAGAAACAAATGAAATAAAACAACTTCATATTATCTTCCTAAATGGATTCACCATACCTTTGTGGCATAAAAACATGTTCTCCCTTGATCAAGCATCCTTGTCTTTATCAATAATGGTGGAAAACTCCTCCAATGTCTCAAGAACACTCCATAAAACCTAGGCTCATGATTCCAAATCACTAAACTAGCCTATCAATGATGCTTGAAAAAAAATGATCAAATGTAAAGGATTATGGAAATAATTTAACATTATAACTTTGCAATATTAAAGCTTAAAATTCATGTCCATGGCCTCTCTATTTATATATTTTTAAAATTGGTCAGGATCAACCATGACCGTCCATCTCAAGATTTAGATGTGTGGCCATGGATAATCCTAATATTTGGAATTAAATCTATAATTATCTTCATCATGACCTTGGAAGAATGGCATTGAAGAGGGATGGGAGGCATTAACTATGCATGGGTGACCCATAATCCTAATATTTGTGGCATTTATGGCTAGGGATGTCTTCCTAAGAAATGAGGATCTAATGATGAAGATAATAGGAATTAATTTTCAAAAATAAATATTCAACAACTCTCATGGAAAATGCACTTAAGCTCTTGATTTGGATTAATTATCCTTAAACAAGGTTAATCAACATTTGTGTAATTATTTGAAAATTGGTCCTCAATTAATCAAAATGGTCAAAAAATCATATTACTGAGTTGTAATTTGACTAAAGAATAATTAAAAGGTGATGTTAGATGCACTGGAACCATGTTTCCATTTAGGATGTTTCCAACACAAAATAACAAAGCTACGTGGCAAATACTAATGAATTTTGGAGAAAAAAGTGATCTAGAGCACAAAAGGCAAAATCATCATTTTGAATCAAAATGAATTGATCAAAGTTTATTGACCCATAAATTGCATTTCCCTATTTAGGGATACTTTGACCTAAATTATCACTTTTAAATTACAAGTTCAAACCATTTAGCACATTCTATGGATTTTGACCTAAAATGTGCATTTGAGTGCAATTCGAGTAAGATTGACAATTTCAACAAAAATGGTGTTAAGAATTGGATGTCTACAGCTACATTCTAACAAAATGCCTCTCTAATCACAATTGGTCTTGGAACCTTTTCAAAAATGGGAAATTTAATTTGTTGGTTTGATAGATACAACATATAAAAAAAGAGTACATATTAGTAGGTATAGAGAGCTTAACCATATGGTTAGAAGTAAGATCCTTCACACATGTAAGGAACGATAACATAACATAATTCCTCTACAAAGAGATCTTCCTAAGGTACAAATTTTTGAGTGAAATAGTTATAGATCAAGGAGCATAATTAACATCTAAATGGCCAAGTAAAGGTTACAAATAAGAAAAATATAACACTTTAACAAAAATAGTAGTTGTATACTATTGGGATTGGGAAACACACATTCTAAAGGTTATATGGGCATAAAAAACTACATGGAAAACCATAATAGGGTTTACACCATATGAGCTTGTTTATCATATGAAATATGTTCCCCTTATAGAGTTTGAACTTAAAACCTTAAGTACTTCCCCACAACTTAGAATAGAATTTTCAAATATATATAAAGAGTGGATCAGTAACTCAACTCCTTATATTAAATCTCAAGGGAAGACTTGAAACACACAAATGGTTCAACACCAATGAAACAAATCATATGGTTAGATTTTTAAGACAAAAAATTCAACTAGAATATTGGGCCCTATTATATGAATCTATGTACAAGGACCACAATTAGCATTTGAAAAAAATATGGCTTATTCATTATGAGATAAAGTATTCAAAATGTGAGTTGTTAAACTATGAAAAATAGACTTGGTTATCTTTTATCTATTAGTCAATGGTCACCAAGTCAATATGTATAATAATCACTCTTTAAACATGATTTCATAAGAAATATCATGGAGGAAGAGAGACCTTACATGTATATGGAGCTATCCAAAACATTGGATGAACATGTTGCCTCAAAATCAGACCCCTCAAAGGATATTATTCGAATAGTATATGGGAATTAAAACTAATAATTTATTCCCTATGATAAGTTATGAGCATCATTTCATCACCTTGAATAGAAAACTAATTTTTTGGTTGACCAAGGGTTGTATAGAATTTTTCACTAAAAGACCAATATTTTAGTTAGTAAGAAAAATCAACATTATTTTTCAACAATAAAAACCATTAGGCATTGTTGATAATTATTTTTAGGAAATTGGTTTACTAATGTGTGAAGAAATTAATAAATATCTTGATTATAAATCCAACTCACTAGATAATCAATGGAAAAAAATAATTCAATTAAATTAATAATAATATATTTTTTATCTTCTTTGTCAACTCAACCATATACATCTATAGGTTTTCTATAGTTTCTATAAGTTTTTTTCAAGTATATATGGGTTGTATCCTATTTAATATAGGTTGTCTAAAATCATATATAAGTTACATCCTAGTTGCTATAGTTTTATAGAAAACAACTATAGGTTACATCTTACTTACTCTAGGTTGTCTATAAGTACCTACAGGTTGAATATTAGTTCCTAGAAGTTATCTGCAGTCAACTATGGGTTGTATGCTAGCAGATTTGGGTTGTTTTAAAGTAGCTATGGGTTGTATCCTAGCTATTATAAATTATTTTTAATAAAATACATATTGTATAGTAGTTTCTATGAGCTATATAGTAGTCTATACATGGTATAAGAAAATGTTATGAGTTGTTGGTAATTTTATAGGCTACATAGATATAATGCTATAGGATGGAGGTAGATGTTACAGGATGAAGGCATCATGATGAATGGATATTTTTGCTATAGTCTAGGATTAGATGATATAAGTAACATTTATTTTATATGGGTTGTATGGAAAGTATTGCATGTCTCACCTACAAAAAGTTATAGAATCCCAATATCTCCTCTCAGAAACAACATATCCCTACATAACTTACCAACCCTAAAAGTACCCAACTATAATCACCAAAGAATGATCAACACAATTATTTGTCCATTTTAAGATCACTAAAAATATCTATACCTATGTCTTTCATATGACCAAGGTAAAATCAACACCACTTTAACATATCATCATCAAGATTAGTGTTACTTCTCAAACATTAATCCATAATACATACTAACTAGTTCTTATTTCCTCTTTCTCTAGCATGCTTATTGGCTACCTGCTAAAAGACATTGCAAGCCTATCTGAAGGAAGATAACAATTGGTTTCTTTAAGTAGTTAAAATTCAATTAAATATTCCCACAAAAAAATCAATGTAGCCACCTAATGAAATCAACAATATCAGTTCTTGATCTTAAAAAATATGATTTCAACAAATAAATTATTATTCAAGTCTCACATAATCTTACATGATTACTCAAAATGTTTCATAGACTGGCCTAGATATCAAACCAACTAATTAAAATATAAAAAAAATATTCATTGGTAAAATAACTAGTAACAGATAATGATATTATCATTTTATAGAGTAATCATTTTATTTTTCATATTTAACATTTAAATCTATGTCATCATGTTGAATTAAATATCATTTCTTAAGCTACAAGTTCTACCAATGAAAAATCCTTCTATTTTTGTCATAATTTCACATCAATATAATCATTCCACCACAAGCTCAAACATCTCTAATCACATTCATGTTATGATTTTATTCATTTAATGACTAACATAAAAAACATTAGAGGAAAAGAGATTTGATGGTTGGAAAGAGGAATGAATTGTCATGATGCTACTAAAAATAAATGAATAAAGTTTGGGAGAGAGATTCATTTTCATAACTACTATATACAAGTGAAGATTAAACGTAGGTAAGTATACAATGATGATTAGATAAATACTAATGACCATCACATTGGAAACTCAAAACAAAGGAAGTGTTTCAAAAACTATAATCCTCTAATTCTATTATATAAATTTTGAATCCTTTCTTTGTTTCAAGAAAAAAATGAGAATAAATGTGAATAAATGTAATTTTTAGATATATCATAGTCCTCACAATGATAAAAGGAGATAATATCTACCTAACATTTTAAGAAACATAGTTTCATTGAGTTATTTTGATATATCGGTAGAATATGATGAGAATATAGCCAATGAGTTTGTATAAACCTTAAAATATGGAGTAGCTACCATTAAGAGGCTATGAGTTGAGGTTACTAAATATATACTAAAAAATATGAAGAACCTTACAAGGGTAGGGGAATTATGGTAATGAAAACCAAGTGTTGTAGTATCAAGAGATGTGTTATACATAGCCAATGAGTAGTAAGAGTTTTCCAACTAGGGCACACTTAGATATTCACTACCATAGTTGTGGGAAAAAAATTATGTATTTATCATAAATTACATCACTTATTAGGGGAGACACTATATTATTTATGTATTCCATTTTAAAATCCTCAATCACTTGAGACACAATAGGTATCTCAATGTGAAAATTTTCCTATTGAATATATTAACAAGAATGACATAAGAGTATTAAAAGGTAAAAATAAAAAATTTGTCTCTCCATTGATTAATTAAACTTATATTTTATAAGTTCCTAAGAGATCAAACACATAATTTAGCATTGGAAGACTTCTTATAAATGTAATAACTATCTCTTGAAGAACAAGAATGGAATGTGGTAGTTGAGGAGAAAAGATAAAATGTAGAAACTGAAGAGAATGGTAGTAGATCAACCTGCCAGAGGAAGGAGGATAAAATTATCCCCTTCCTCCTCAAAATTATAGGATAAGATTTAGTATCTATTTCTAGAATATAGGGAAGAAGACATGCCCTTGTCTTCAATACCCAATAAAAGACAAATAGATCTCCCATCAAGTGCTCCTAAGAAGTAACATAATAAAATTAGATACATGGAAAAGAATAAATAGACCTTGTATCCTTTGTTGTTTTCCATGTTTAGAGTTGAGGATCATTTTATTAGGGGGAGAAATCTAGAGAATAAGATACCTGAATTGCTAGTAGTAGTGGAGAAGAAAACTATACCTTGTTTATCTCAAGGTTTAGAATCTTCAAAGAAATTGACCACTGGGGCCCACCTAAGGTAGACAAAGAAGAAAAAATAATGGAAGAGAAATACATTGATAAGCAATATGTGATGTATTAATAAGGAACCCATGTTTTTCTAAGAAAATAATAAATATAGAGTTGATAGCTGCTTTAAGAGAGATTGAGACACTTAGGGCATATATTAGGGTACTTAAAAGCCAAGAGAATAGGTTGGATGTATTAGAAAGGATAAAATAATAATAATATGGACACATTTAATTTCCCATAACATAATATGTGTCACAATCCATAGTAAAAACATCCTCTAATACATACCAAGTCCCCATAGCAAAACAACAAGATCCAACAATTACTGTAGCCATCAAAGAATTTTATCTAACTTATTTTAATATTGGTATGGTAACCTTCGACTCTTAAATTGAAAATAAAATTTTAAATATTTTCATTTAGGCCATGAGAGAACTGAAAACCAACATGGTTGTAGTTGAATAAACCATTGAGAAATATTTATAATTTATTTCCATCCAAATAAATGGACCTAATCAGGAGGAACTATTTATGAAAAGAGATGCTAAAAATCAATACCTATAGGTATAATGGTATATACAATACAATAATCTATTGGAAGAGATGAATATAATGAGGGAAATATTGAAGGAGGCATAGGATAAATTACAAGACAATAAAAATTAAATAGTTGAGTTAAAAATAAATATGGAAGAATTAAGCTAACTATCCATCTAATAGAGTGTAGACCACCTACAAGGGTCTATGTCATTTACCTCAAAGAGCAGTGAATAGAATTAAAATTCATGCAACTCTATTGTAATCTACCTAAACTAGTAAGTGATCATTACACATTCTTTAATGTCTATGAGAAAATTACCCCTCAAATTAAAAAAATAATTGTGTGAATTATATCTTCATGATTATGTTCCAATTTATTATTTAGAAAGGAATCAAAATATATAAGTGGGGGATTTGTTACATAGATCATTTTCTTCATATTTGGTCAATGAAGATAAGATAGGAAAGGAGATAACTAAATATTATGAAATGGAGAAAGAGGAAAATCGATAATAATGGGAGAAGCCACTAAGCGAGATAAGATAGTAGAAGATTGGATTACCATATGGAAAAATTAAATGTGAATATTAGATTATTTTTTTCAAATTTCTTGCACTCAAGTGTGTTTTCTAATATGAAACATTTAGCACCTCAACCCTTGAAAGATACTAGTATTGCATATATTGTGTCAACACCTTAAAAAATGCATGCCTTAGTTAAATTATAAGTATAAATAAACTAAACACCTTCACATCAAGTGACTCTATCAAGTTGTAAGTGAATTTTATACCTCAGAGTTAATTGATGGATTGATTATGCTCATCAATCATGACTAGTGCATAAAGTCCTAAGGGGAAAATAATGAATCCTCTAACTATTCTACTCCATTTACCATTGTATAGATCATTAAATGTAACTCAATATTCTATTCCCAATTATTATGTCACTATATAATCTATTAAATTATTCAAATTTATCTATGACTTTGAGATAAATGTGAAAAGGTCACATAGGGGTCTATTTAAAAAAATAGAAAGTTAAAACTGAAAATGACAAGGAGAAATTAAAAGCAATAAATGATTATTCCAAAAATTAGTAGAGACAAAAATTCAAAAATGACATAGAGCCATAATAAAATATTCAAGGCTAGGATAATTTCATTTTCATATGGAAGCTTGAAGCCCATAGTTGCTAGAGATCTAAGTACCGTTAAGGCATTTAATCTCATCAAAACATGAAATAAGTTTGTATAGGTGTTGGATACATTCAACCCCATTGGATTAAATAAACCCTAAAAACACCAGCTTAGGATTCATCCACATTTCATAGTGCCTTGGTAGAGGCCTATGTATTATATAGCTATGGAAATGGTGCTGATGGAATGCAAACATAATTCTGGATGCAAATCTATATTATTATCCTTATACTTACCCAAAGAAATCATAGATGATGGAATAAAAATACTAGGAGAAGAATAATAATAACAATATATAAGAAGGTCCAATCATTTTCTAATATCCAAACATCTAATAAGGTAAATTTTCATAATTAAAATAAGATATTAAATGGTAAATCCACGTACTTCATCAAAATGAAAAAGGCATAAATACAATCATTCAAGAAGAAATAAAGTTTCAATATAAAATTCATGAATTCTATGTTTAGCCACATTCTTTCATAAAAGGATACAAGGATTAAAAAGACATTAAAGATTACCTTGTGATAGTTTTATCAAAGGTCAAGATTGAGGAATAAATATAATCTAATTTAGATAAACTACTTAGTAAAATAAAAACGTATAATATATGGAATAAACACATAAGACTCATTTGGAACTTACTAATTTTAAAATGTGTTAAAAGGGTAAATAATTAAGATAAATAACTTAGCTAACACTTGTATTTGGTAGATTGTGATAAGGATTGAGTAATCTATTTTGGGGTTATGTGAGGTCAATGTAAATCAAGAACAAGGTTACACATCTACCTGAGATAAGGCCACATTATTTTGATGTATATGACCTGCACTGACATATATAGGGCAAATCAATATTTGGTAGGGATTTTGATCTTTGTGTAAATTTGGATTAGTGTGCCATTATCTAAAGGTCCTTTGTGTGTGATTGGGGTCGCTCGATCCATTGTGTACCTTCTTCTTCACTTGTAACTATAACTCAATAAACCATGAAGAATGAATGAAATAAATGGGAAAAGGGGGGTTAATGGCTAAATTTATGCTTGACATTAACACCCCTTGTGTTGATAATTTCCTACATACTAATACTCGAGAAAGGGATCAAAATCCATGTAATTCTCCCATCCTATGGTTATGTGTGTCAAATACAAGTGTAGTTTTATACTTTGGTGAAATTTGGGTGTGATTAAGTGCTTGAAAAATTAATTGTGACCTTGAAATTGAATTGGACCTAGATCAGGGCTATTTGGGTTGTAGGGACTCTAAGTTAGAAGAATTGATGCTTTTTCTCAATGTTATATTATATATTCTAGTGATTTTTCATCATAAGATCCTATAGTGAACAAATGGTTAGAAAATGTAGATTTATAGTAATATTTTTTGGATTTCATTGAATGGTATTCGAAAAGTGTGTGGGATGACCCATTTTGGTAAGATCAAATTTGATAAAATATTTTTTTGGCTAAAGGACAAAATCAATAGTTTCAAACACTACTAGTGAGTGAGATTGTACTAAAGGAGTAGCCTTGTATTATCAATAGGGATAATTGAGCTTGGAGTGTGAATTATTCATACAATGAGTCTAAGCTATATGAAATAAGGAATATGAGTAAGCAGTAATCACATATTAATTTAAGAAATGTGTCATCTACCTAGAAGCAGAGGAATAATGATTTATAACCTTGGCATTGAGCATGGGATAGGTGTGTATAAGGAGTGGTAAAAAATGTATTGTTTTTACATTAGAGATTAATTTATGTGTCCACAGGCAAAAATTGAGATATAGTCAATCATTACATGGATATCACTACCAATTACATTAAAAACTCTACCCATTTCATCCCCAAAATTGAGTGCACATTCCTTGCTTTAAATTTCATATGTTTCAATTTAATTCCCCCCTTTTTCATAAAATATGCCTAATTTAAATGTTACATGTGGAGATTTTATTTTTGATTCCTCTTTTATTGAATGCCCTCAAGTCATTTCCCTCTTTATTTTTATCTTCTATTCATCTAGGGACATAGAATAAAATTATCACACCTGACTTCTTCAATAACCTATGGACTCTTGGGTGTTCTCTCAATATTTTTGGGCTTCTTTTACTAAATGAATGACTATTTATTGTGGCCATCACTTTATGTATTAAGGTTCAATTAAATGGTATTTAATAATTTGTATTGGATGAAGATCATTTTATTGAAATGTATACCCATTTTCATTGATTTTTACTACATTCTTATCTAGGTGGCTATAAAACTCCTTATGTTATGATTACATAGTCAAATGGGGAATGATTCTCATTAAAAGTTAAATAGTTAATTTGTGTTTATGCATCTAATTCATTATATGCTAGTATTCATGAGGTGGGATGATACATAACCAAATTATATACATGGTGACCCAAGATGATCATGGAGTGTTGGTTGTCATTGAACTCATTACCACATGAACCCATTTTTGCCACTCTACTAGGTTGACTCAAATTCATCTACAATGGAAAATATTCAAAACCCATACTAACTCATCTCATATCTGTACAATGTTGTTATCATACCTATCATCTACACAAAAAATAGATACATGACAATACCTCTATCGTATGACAAGGGTGAATCATAATCTTAAAAATAAATGACATTAATAAATAAAACCATAGTATATCATGGAATTCATATTTCAACTATAATTTAAACCCCACATCATCATTATACTAATGATGAACATAAGATCATATAAAGCAACAAGATTTTTACATGAAATATATTTTATAACCACATGTAATAGCATGTGTTTAGAAGCATATGTTACAATATATAAATAGTTTGATTAGTATATAAATTTTAAACATAAAATTTCACTATGAAATGATAACAAGATACATAAGTTTGTACACAATAATAGTTTTGATGAGGACTCCCAAGATCCATAAAACATAGGTCTCAAGGTAGGGAACTATATAGAAAAGGTAACATTTAGTATCATCTTGTCTATTATGTCCCACACACATTTGGAGCAACACCAAGTCCAAGTATAGTTAGAAGTATAAATTTTACATAGAGTAGCACAATTAGCCCCAAAGCCTAGATATAGTTATATAAATCTTGTAAAATCATCAAGAGTGGAGGTTTTCATATCCCCTCATCATTTCATTACTTGTTCAATCTTTTTTCATGGTTTTAGTTTCTATTTTTAGCACAATAGGGGTTTTATGCAATGTTTAGGACTATATTAACCTAGATTTCATTTATGCACACTGTTTAACCATTTTATTCCATATTTATACCCTAATGTTCACTTTTACGTAAAACATAACCTAAAAATTATATTATATCATATTTTTTCTTTAAAAGTTATTAGATCAAATTTTATGTCCTAGATTTTTTTTTTGTAGACTAATTGTCTCTATAACATATTCTTGTTGAATCAAATTAGATATAAGTAGTTGTTGTGAGATAGTTCAGAATAACTTAGTGTAGTTATGCTACATATAATAATCCTTTAAGAGGTAGTAAGCCATTAATTGATCAAGTTATTTATAGTACCTATACTCTTTGAGACCCAAATACAACTTGTGCCTTGGGGTTGTTAAGATAAAAATGCCATAAAATGAAAGCGAATTTATACCCATCATTTATTTTGTGCATGTCAAAACTCGCATCAAATAATCTTAATAAAACATGTCCTTATTCCATCATTGTAGTCTTTGTGACACATTTAAGATAATTTTTAATTACAACAAATGAAAAATATATGCTCTTGATTATGCATTGATGAATGCACATATCCTTATGTGGAAACCCTTATAATGTAATGTATAGACCCTCTAATGCAATCTTAGTTGAAAAATGTGATATCATAGAGATTTATTGTGTTTTTTTTTTGACATAATACAAAATTCATATGCCACTGAAACTTTACAATCAATATTATGTATTGGTACATGAATTACTTCAAAAACTTCAACATGTTTGAGAGCATCTTGTATAATCCATTTTTTACACATCATAAAATAATTAAAATCTATATACACTTGATATTTTTTACTTTATTAATTTCTTGATACTAATTTTAGTGCATCAATATCTTTTAGTGCATGATTTAAAGGTTGGACCATGATTAGGGTTTGATCAACTCATGGTACTTTATGAGAGGTGTTTGCACATTATTTTTTCATACCTTCAGTATTATCATGAAAACCTCCTTTTATCTCCTTCATATTATCTCCTCATCTACTTTCTAATCAAACTTACTACCTTCCATATATACTATTATATCAACTACAGTTATATAGTATGTTTCATTATTTATCTTCCTCGTCCTATACCAACCCAACTAATAAAATTATTAGTCTATCTTCTATCATTTTTACTACTTCAACCTAACTAATATGATACTCTACAAACAAACATACTTAAGATTATGTTCATCTATTGTATGGCAGAAAAAACCTATTGGGATGTTGTTACATTAATGGATGAAACACTTAATTCATAATAAGATGAGTTATATGGTTTTTCAGCATCCTAAATATTATTTTTCATCCATCCACTTGATATATTGGGTGGATGTATAAATTTTGGGGATAAAATAAGTGCTAAAATGGGAAAGACCAAATTTTCATTTGTAATGTGTGTATACCCTTTTAAAAAAAAATCTAAACCTAACCTACCTTGGCATGGTGCGAAAGTAAAATGGCATACGTCTTTTTTAGAGCAAAGGAAATACAAATTTTTGGGTTAAAAGGGGCATACACCATATATAAAAGTTCATTTTCACCTCAAAATCTACTTTCTTATTATCCCTTGTTTCATTATGGAGCTAATATTTTTTTCATGTTTTGGAATGCAAAGAAAGGGCGTGCATGCTATAACATTCCTTTCATCCCAACAAATTGATTGTGGATACAGATCACAATATCAAGTGGGTTTTTTTTATTAAATTTTGTTTTGAAGGTTTGAATTTATATCTATTTTAAATGTTTAGGGTATTCAAAATAAATTTGACTTTTTCTCACGTTGCCTAAAGAAAATGTTTATTTTTATAAGTATATATACAAAATTCAATACACCCATTTCTTCAAGGAAACGTTAAACATAACTATGATAAAACCCCCAATAGTTTGAATTCACATAAGATAAGCTCAATTATATGAAAAAGATAATTCAAAAAAATAATAATTTTAAGTTAGTATCAATAGTTTGAAAAGCACTTTTAAGTCATGGTGCATCCAATTAATTTACCACTACATTATAGGCCATGTTTAATGAAATAGAAAATGTCACTTTCCAACTTGATGCAATGTTGCATCAAAGAGAGGTGTTGAAGGGATATTATTCTAATAGATTATTATACGAGAAAATTATAAAAATAATAACCAAAGAAGAATTGTCTGCTTTGTTTTTTAAGCCTAGAACCAACAAACCATCACTAATGAGTTAAAAACACATTAACATTGATTGGTGTGTTCATGCGGAGATTAAAACATGTTTTGAGATCGGTGGTGGATGGCATTTGATGAGATTCCATGCAAAAATAATTAGGTTCCATTATATTTTTTGAGAATTTTTTTTTGTGAGTTCATTTTACAATAAATCTTGAACTATTTTGACATGCAGTCCTCCCAAGGTAGGGGAGGTGGGTCCTCATTTGATATACCTAGTTCCATGTGGGACCAAAATTACTGAAATAGAGTTTATATAAATATAAGGATAATAAAACATACTTTTATCCCAAAAATCTTATATCGTAGTACACAAATGGATACCTTTGAGGTAGTTACTAGTCTCACATAGGTTATGATTGACCATGGGATGTAGTTTCTAGTCTCATATAATGGTATAATTTTTTTTAAAATATGCCCTTTTAGTTTAGTACGTAAAGATGAATTCCTTCTTCCTTACTTTAGGTTTCACTAGGTGTCATTCAGACCCCAATGTATACTTATTATGGTAGGATGATTCTTTACTGATACTAGTCCTTTATGTCGATGATCTTTTGATCACTAGGATGAAGACAAATCTACAGACATATTTGACATGGAAGACTTGGGTCTTCTACATTATTTCCTTAACATCAAGATTTCATAGTCCAATTCAGGGATTTCACTTGCATAAGCCAAGTATGCTCTTGATCTTTTTGCTCAATTTCACATGGTTGATTATAATCCATCTTTAACTTGGAAAATGACAATAGGAAAGGGAAAGAATTAGGATTAGAAAAAACAAGGGTGTGAGCTCTGGTTGTAGGGGTACCTCCATCTCTTACATGGGTTATTGATTCTGGGACATCACATCATTTGGCTTATTCACACGTGGATTTAACTTCCTTGGATCCATATGAAATGTCTTTTATTTAACTAGCTTATGATACTTCTAGATAGGCTTTTGGGAGAGGGATTTTTTATGTGAGTGGTGGAACATTTAATAATATTCTAAATACTCCATCACTGTTGACTAATCTCCTATGAGTATATCAGATTACTCACCTTGGTCATGGCATGTGAGTTGAATTCACTCTAGATTTAGTGTATGTCTGAGAGTTACATAATGATAATATCATTGTAGTAGATTTAGTCGATCATGAGAATCAGCTATATTATTTCTCCCATTTTGTCCTTCTTTTAGATTCTTCGTCTGATTCACATATAGTTGATGACACTTTAGACCTTGAGCATATTTATGATGTTGATGACTTATCTTCTACCAAAAATGACTATACTAGTGATGGGGACCCACATCCACCATCTCCTTATGACCTTTCATGTCTTAAGGAGTTATTTCTAGATCCACCTATTTCTGGTCCACCACAAACTTTTTACGGAGTAGAATCTTTGATTCACAACACATCAAACATTAGGTAGTCTTATACATAGTTTTAGGTCTTTCCACACTCTTTATTCACTTATATTTTCGATGCACCATCACTTCATATAGCAGTTTACATTTTTAATTTGAATAAGGAGCATAGTTCCTTATATGGAAACCACACCTTGTTTGGATATCCATGAAATCCTTGGTTGATTCATTCACCTTTTCATGGCGATCCACTCTTCATTGCATCTAATTTTGATCCATAGTCACTCCAAGACACTAATTTGTAGGATACAAGGTGGATATAGGTAGTTGTAGCTTCGAGTAGGGTCCTAACTTCTCTTCTTTATCTCTATTTTGGGGGTGGGGGGTGGACTTTTTTCCCACTAGGTTTTCTTGTTTTACTCTACGTTTTTAGATTTACATTGTATGTGGGTACCTCATTAGGCCTTATTATTGGGACACATTTTTTTTATCCACCCACCTAAGCTATGCTTAAGGGGGGTGTTGGTGTAGGATATTTACTATGCCATTTATTTATTTGGAGAATCCCTATACATATAGCTTTAACTTACTTAGGTGATTCATTATTCTATGATAGTTAGCTACCACTTACCTTAGCTAAGTGGTTGTTACACATTTGTTCTCCACTAGTCTACTATTAGTTAACTCCATGATTCTAGGTGGGAATTGCATGTTCTTTCTCTTATATAATACACCTATTGTAAATCTATTTTTCATTGGAGCTAAATATAAAACACATTTTTTTGTCATTTTGAGTTATTTTTTTTGTAGTATACTTTTTTTCTCTTCTTCAACTTTGTGTAACTATTCGTAGCCTTGTGTTTATCATTGTATTGGAACAAATCTAATAATTAGTGTGTTGTTATTTTATGGCATAACTTTAAATAAGTAATATAATTCAACAACATTGGTCAAGAATCATAAATCACTTTTATATCTTAAAAAAACACTCCTATAAATTATTATAATGCACCAAAAACCTTTTTTTTTTTGGAGGATAGTTTTGAAGCATCTAAAGTGACTTCCTAGCTAGAAGTAGGTAGGGAAAGATAAGTTGATGAAGCTGGAGATATTGCTAGTGGTTGTTTGATGTGTGCAACCAAAAAAAAGTGTTGTGTCTCAACACTAGATCTTGGACATTAATCCAATAGAATATATTAGATTCATCTTGACATTGAAATTCTTCCTCTTGTGCTTTTATTTATGCTAAATGCAAATCCACATGATCTCAACAAGGTTGTGTTTGTGCTTCAACCATTTTAACCTATGTTTTCCCATCTCCTTGTTGTTGTTGCTCTTACCATAGGGTTCCTTTTATTTGAATTGTTTTATACATATGATCAAACTCTCATTATGTAGGAGAACACAAAAATTGGAACTTAAATTATTATATTTGGAACTAAGGGCATGTTTGAGGTGTCTAGGTTAACTAGATCCATGGTTGTTTTATTTTATGCATCACAAGTATTTCTTGTGTAGGATATAAAAAGTAAGGGAACTATCTATTTATTAGATCTTCTGACATGAGTTTTGTACACACTTTGATCTAGCTATCAACCCTTAATGTATATGGAAAATATGGTTCCTTTGCTATAATATATGACTTGCACTTAGATTTATTCAAAGTTATGACAATAACAACATCATCTTGGTGTGTTTTAAATTGGTTATCGACTATATTTATGGTCATGCAGCCATCATAGTCCCTTTTTTACCAAATAAATTGTGATAATGAGTCTCATATGTCTTCATGTCATATGTCTACATCTTCGAGTCCTTAAATAGGATTAAATTGACCATAATCTAGAACTCAGATTAACAAGGTTGTATCTTAGATCCTACCTCCAATATGATCCTAAGTTGATTCAAGAATCATATTTATAGTGCTTCTAAAATCTAAAACAACATAAGGAACTTCATATCCTATAATCTCAATGTCTATTCTTATGTCCACAAGTAATGAATTTTTAGTTTTGACATACCAAACCACTCACTCTATCCTTGATTGTCCTCCTTGTGCATAATCTAGACATTAAGTAGTAAACTTCTAATATTTTTGGAAATATATTCATTTCACAGTGTACTTACTAGTTTTATTAGGTTTGTCAGAGTTTTGACTACTCACTCTTGTCATAAGATATAGACAATCCATCCATACATTTTGGAATTGGCTATCATAAAATCTCCTCCAATCAAGTTTTGATTCTAAGTTTAATGTAATAGTTAGGTTGTTTCATTCATCATAACCTTCTTTCTCACTATGTCTAGATATCTATCTTCTTGTACTTTTCTGATTATGTTTTATTTGTGAATAATTATAAGTGGAAGACCTTGTTCTATATGTTGATTCCTAGTGATATCTTAGACAAAATCTTCATTCTTAGGATGAGAATGTACCATGTACAAATTTTTCATTGTCTTTTCCTTCCTATACTTTTCTAAAATAGGTAAATTTTGAGTATTATGTTGTCTTAAAATTCTATAATTTGCATGAAAAAATATTATTGTAGGTTATATGGATAGTTTCATGTGATATGATTCATTTCTCCACACATATAACATGTAATTAGATATCATGGTTTTTTATTCCATTTCCTTTGATTTTGATTACCTTTGTATCTTTACTATGGTGATGCAGGGATCCATCCATGTTGGTACTCCAAAGATGGGGGTGTCTACCTAGGTTGATATTACATAGAAGGAGGAGTCCACTATACTTTGTACTAATGAAATTGAACAGTCAACCCTATTACATGTTTTATTATTGAGGGACATCATCCAGTTGATACTATGACCTCAACATATTGAGTTAGGGCATTTGGTTTTAGAATAGAAGACTATTGAATAGTGACTACGAAGATATTTCAAGTGATGTCTTATTTTAACTCTTTGAGAGCCCTACAATTATTTTCATCATAGTTATGGTATTTAAAGAAGCTATAGAATAAAATTCATAATTATCACACATAATGTTGTAGTAAATGAATTTTTTTAGTTTCATGTCCTATGATGTGACATACTTCACATAACCCAATTTTCATCATTGGGAATGCATTACAATGATTTACCTCAAGTCAATAATCAATGCACCATACATAAAATGTTGGTTACTTCCCTTCCTAGATTTCATCCATATTGCACAATATCACATCTAACATGGCATAAAAATTTTTACTATTAGGAGGGTATTCTACATAGTCATATATGTTCAACTCTGATTGTAGTACCTCTTGACTTAAATTTTTTAGTGAATAAAGCCTAGGATACATCAAATTGGATTATAATTCATAGGACTTCTACATATAAATCAACTTCATCTGTATCATTAAACAAAATTCACCCTATTAATCATATTAGGAAATTAACAATCATAATCCCATATGGATTCCCCCATTTTTTGTTTCATTTATTTCAAATCTAGAATAGTTTGGATGACACACTTTTGCATCCTATATTATTATATCAATTTATATTTGATCTATTGATGGGTCATAGCTACATTATTATTATTAAAAATTAAAGTTAGAGATTGGTTAGTTAAATCTCCTATAAGTTTACTCTTCTTGTCCATGTCATTTATGACACCCTTAACTTGCCACTACATTTCACACACTAATAAGTATTGTTCCAGGTCAGTTAACCCATCATATGACATCAATGTAACAAAAGATACTATAGGCAACTTCATGTTTCCTACTCTTGGGTTAGTTATGATTGGTTTGAGTGATGTTTTCACTATTATTTACAAACTAGTTATGATGGTGCTTTGTATACCAAGAGTATTAAAATGAATGGCTCACTAGCTTCATCTCCACTTTCCTTATTTTGTATTTCTAATGTTTTTGAAACTTATTAAAACCACTTTGTATTTACTCTTAACTCTTGAATACATCTAGTCTACTATTATTAGTAATCAAAATAGGTGTAGGGGATGTGTCCCCTAGAGTGAATAAATCATATGTAGAGTTTCTATCATGACCCCCTTAACCTAGCCTAAAATTGTGTTTCATCATTGATTGTTGGAAATACTCTCATTCCCATTCGAAATATAATTTATGCCTATGTAGTTATTCACTAAACCTATTGTTAAGTTATTATGCCTTCCCTAGAACAACATCTTTATTATGTCTCCATTATGTTCCCTCATCTCTTTATAGGCTAGTCTCTATGATATTTTCAGTTCTTTCATTTCCTTCAATCTCTTTTGGTGGTTTTTGACCTTCAAATTTGATTTATTCTTCTAGAGGTATAGCTACTCTCATTCTCTTTGTATCTTCCCATCTTGTCCTACTAGTAGCTACATGTGACCCTTCATCTTCTACATATTTATTTTCTTGTTCCATCATTTCTATTGTTATGGCTCCCTTTGAAGCCCCATAAGTATTTTATCATCTTTCTTCTCTATTTTATCCATTATCTCAGTTTTGGTTTAGATTCCTTGGTTCAAATATTTTTCATTAAGCTCCCTTAGGCTTGTATACCCATAGTGTTTTGCATGACAAATCCATGTTGGTTAGAATCGACACCATAGCCTTTTGCACAACTAGCATTTTTAACAACATAGGAATTTGCTTCAAAAATTTAACTCTGATACCTCCAAAAGTATATAGTAGTCTTCACCCAATGGTAAATCATATGGGTCTATTCAATGTCTAGGTTACACAATTGTTTTAACTTTTCTTCACTCCACACAAAATGGTGTGTTTCATGAGGTCTAAAGTAATAGTATTTGAGTCTAGATAGACATGCTACTACCAAATTAAATAACTCACACCAAAATATTTCATATATTTATTCATGGATATGATTATAAATAATATTATTGATAGTAACTCTTATTCTTATAAATTATTCCTCTATGATCTCACATATATTCATATTTAGCCAATTCTCAAGGTCCCTTTGACTAGGCAACCATTTGAACATATTCAAGTCCCAATAATGAAACCCTTATTAGCACTGGTCGCTAGAATATATCATAAAGATATGTTATGTGTTTAAGGTTGTGAACATTGTAATAGGACACTGAAATAAGATATGAATGACAAACTAAATTAAATCTAAAATTTATGCAATATCATACACATAAATTTCTTCTTATTTGTGACAGGTGTATATGTATTTATTATCATTATTTTTATTTTATGAATTGAAACATAAAAATTATGCGAGAATCCTTTCATTTACAAGGACGATATAATTAACTCATAATAGATACATATATAAAGTTCCAGAGATTTTTTACGGAAGGATACAAATTTAGTATGTTTGCTAAAATTATTTAACTAATATTTCAGTCTTTAAATTCATGATATATATATATATATATATATATATATATATATATATATATATATATATATATATATATATATATATATATATATATATATATATATATATATATAAATTGCAAAGAGACTATGGTTCTTCATCTTCTTATAATTTATTTCATGTACTAAAATATCTGAGGTACCCATTAAAAATATCATATGTTTCGTAAACCAATATTATTCCATATTTTATACCAAATCTACCACAATGTAAACTTGTCACATGTTCAAATTTAAAAAAAATGTATGAAAATTATGCTTCACATCTTCCTTTTAAATGTTTCTAACTTAGAGAAGACCAAATATTTCTTATTAAGTTTTTCTTGTTTCAAGGCATATGTCTAAATCATCTAAGATTCATATGAATGTAGCCAAGAGGCTATTGAAGTGTGTGATAGGTACTATCAATTTTGGTATTCATTATTATGCTATTAAAAATATTGAAACTTGCTGGTTTAAATGATTTTGATTGGGAAGGTAATTTAGATGACCAAAATTCAATATTCAACAATTATTTTTCACTCCATTTAAGTTTGGTTAATACATCTCAAAGAAGTAATGTTCAATTACCATTTCACTTACAAAAGCATGAAGGGAAGAATGTTGGATAAGTATTGCTGAGCATTATTTTTTAGTATATTTATTAGAAAATAATAAAATCATACAATAGAAATAGATTACACTAGTTTTAATTTAAGTAATTTTATAATAATCTATTCATTGAACAAGCATTTTCACATAAAATATGATAAATGAATTGTAATGGATCAATTTTATGGAGTAGAAGAAGGGGGGGGGGAAATTCTTGTGTTACTCAGGGTTTTCTGTGCTTTGTATGGCACTTAAGTCTTGACAATTATTTATATTTTATTGAAAGTTTGTCTTGGGTGAACTGTGAGAAGTGTTTATTTTTTAATTAAAAAATCTTCAAACTATCCAAATTTAAGTATATCAAAATTGTACAATCATTATGATTAATAAAAACAAAATAAGAGTCTATAATATTTTCAATGATCATAATTAAACTAGATTGTTTTGAGTATGTGATGTTTTATCTCATGTGTAAGAGAAAACCTAGTATTATATTGCAGTAAGGGAAGTCATTAAGGGAAGTCGTAGCACAAAATAATTTGCAATGAAGTCATTAGTGTCGATTTCAATAAACACGATGATGATGTTTAAAAGGCTGCTACCTACTAAAACAAAGCCTGCAATACTCCTTAAAATATTCATTTGCTTTCCAAAAAGAATAACCCAATGTCAAGGGGAAAAAAAAAAATTAAATAATGAATATTAAGTAGGAAAAACAATTTTGTTTATATATAAAAAAATATATTATATAAACTTATATAAAAAAAATTGCACATTCGACTTATTAAACAGTTCAACCGTAAAGAAACTTTCATTTGAAAGGATATAAACTGTAGGTGAGAACAATATACAGGAGTTCACGATTTTTTGTTTTAACTGAAGGGAGAAACATCTAAATCTTTTTCAGGAAAACAATGCATTGGTTGGAATCAGTCCATGGGTAAATTGACCTTTTTCAGTGTAGTTCCAAAGTCCATTGGGTATCCATTCCGCTGAATTCCTCTCAAACAAATTCCATTAAATATAAAAGGAGTACTATGTTTTTTGACATCAGTGATTGATCGATTTTATTTAACAATCAGTTAATGAGTATTCATCTCCGTCCTATTCTCTATCAAAATAATTAAAATGTCTATGTAGCTAAAGATAAACGTTTATGGGTTACGTAGTTATTACTCCCTATTTTTATTGTGTTAATTTCATAAAAATAGTAATAAAAATTGTGTTACAACTTTCAAATTTAACACAATATGTGAAATATGAAATAGTTTGTTATTTACATTATAATATTGTTATGGATTTAGGATAATAACTCTATTTTATTCTTAAGATTAATTTCTATGTGATACTTACTGTATTTTTTATGATGATATATTTTTATACAATCTATCTTTTTCATGACATATTTAATGTATTTTTAAACATATATTATTCTTTGTATTTTAAATAATTTATTTGAGCTAATTACAATCAATATTTTAAAATGATTATTTTTAAATAAATGATATATGTGGAAGAAGAAATAAAATCAAATCATGGCAGTTAAAAAAAAAATTAAACGTGTTCTTAAACATTTACATATATGTGTGTACATGTGTAGATTATTTTCACAATTGAAACCTTATGATTGGTTACAACCTGAAAGAAAGCAATAGTACCTGCGTGGACTAAAACTATAAGGTAAAAAAGACAGACTGAAGGTGCCCTTAAATATCCACTCAGCTTGTGAGAATCATTGTTTTTACTTTGCCTTTGATGAAATGCATATACATGCCTCAATAAAACCTGAAGAAGGATAATCTGACAAGAAATGTGCTCTGCGAGAAGTAGACAGCAAAGGAATACACTACTGAATTTTAAAATGTAACACAACAGAGGGAGTGGATTTACCTTTACCAATTGAAAAGCCTGGCAAACAAAACTGCTATAACACTGTCCATCACTTGAAAGTATTTGATCCTCCACCTCACCTTTAATGTAAGTATCATCACCACTGTTGAAAATCCCATTCCAACCGACAACCCAACACTCATTCAATACCATACAAACCATTTATGTGTTTCTTTCTCAACATCCATGGTGGGAGGAGGAGAAAGTTGTGGATGAGGCCGAGAAGAGTTCTTTTCTAGCGGACATCCCCACAGATTTGGATTTCCTAAATATGATGAATTTTCAAATGTTACCATTTGGCCTCCTTCCTCTGGTATTCTTCCTGAGAGGTTGTTGTAAGACAAATATAGAAATGCCAAATAATTGAGAAGACCAACCTGTGACGGAATTTGTCTTGAAAAATTGTTGACTGAGAGGTCTAGTGATTCCAACTGCCCTAAGTATCCCCCACTTTCTGGAATTGGCCCACTCAGAGTGTTCATGGAGAGGTTTAGAATCCTCAGACCTTTAAGATTTCCTATTGCAGGCAGAAGATGGCCACTTAATCTGTTGTTTGACAAATCAATCGATGTCAAGCTAGAGAGTACGTATTCCTAAGGCCTTTCTGCTCCCTTGTTACTTAGAACTAAGCCATCCACATAGTACTTACGATAATAAATTTCAGAAATATTATCTCCAACCTTGTAGCTGCTTTCTTGTACTTGGGCCATGGCTGAAAAACTGAAGTATGCATCCGGGATCCCACCAGACAGAAGATTTGAAGAAAGGTCTAGAATTAGGAGCTGACGCATTTGGCCGATCGGCAAAGGAAGTTTGCCTTTGAAATTGTTGGATGTCATTATGAGAACTTGCAGACTTGAAAAATCTGCGATCCAATCTGGGATGCCCCCTGACATATTGTTTTCTCCGATGTCTAGAACCCTTAACTTCAACAAATTCCTTAGAGTCGGAGGAAAATGTCCCTGGAGCTTGTTATTTCCTATGCGGAAAGACTCGAGAGAAGTCAAGTAGCCGAACTCCTTAGGAATCTCACCTTCCAAATGATTATCTGCAATATTTAAGATTCTCATCACATCTATCGTGGTCAGATTAGCAGGAATATCTCCATACAAACTATTATTTTGCAAGCGCAGCACCTTAAGGCGTGGAAAATCACGCAAAGTGGTGGGAATATTGCCTGTAAACCGATTTCCTGACACATCGAGGACATTGAGATTTCTCATATTTCCTAATGAAGTTGGGATTTTCCCTTCTAATTTGTTATTTGCAAGAACCAACATACCTAGATTGACCAAATGGTCACCAATATCAGCCACTAAATTCCCTCTTAATTTATTCATAGACAGGTCCAACACATGTAGTCTGCTCAAGCTAGGAGAAAAATGACCTTCCAAATGATTGCGGGACAGGTCTAGTCTTATCAAATCTGATGAAAATTCCCATAACCAGGAAGGTAGATTTCCCTCAAGTTCGGTCCCTGATAAGTAAAGTTCGGAAAGCCTGAATTGAGTCGAAATCCAGCCTGGAATTGGGCCTCCAATTTTACATCCTTGCAAAGATAGATACCGCAGTTTGAATGGGGGAATCCAAGTTGACCTACTGTTGATACTCAACCTGCTGTTAGCCAAATCCAATGCTATCATCTTGGAACTATTCTGAAAAAGAACATGATCAAAAACAGTTCCAAGCATCTTGTTGTTCGATAGATATAATTCATAAAGAGATGATGGGAGTGAAAGCGAGGAAGGAATACTTTCATTCAACTGGTTGTTGCTCACATCAAGATAAGTAAGGGAATTCAAGTGAGCAAATGACAGGGGAAGGCTTCCACTCAATTCATTATAATCTAATTTTAACTCGACTAGGAATAATAGATTTCCAATAGAAGTAGGGATTTGACCGCTAAGCCTGTTGGATCTCAGATCTATGTAAGAAAGATTGATATGAAAACCCAAACTAGGTGGTATTGTACCTTCTATTTGGTTGTACTCAAGGTTTAAATAAGAAAGACTTCCGAATCGAGCATGCATATGCCACAAAAGAGGTATCCTACCAGTCAGCTGATTAAATGAGAGATCTAAATGTCTAAGACTGGTGACATTTACAATAGTCCCGGGAATGGTTCCAACTATGCTATTATTCGAGAGGTCAAGGTATGTGACAAGCGGAAATATATTTCCAATAGAAGGGATTTCACCACTAACCCTGTTGGAGCTAAGATCTACATATGTAAGAATATATGAAAACCCAAGCTATGTGGTATTTCACCTTCTAATTGGTTGCCCTCAAGGTTTAAATAAGATAGATTTGGGAAGATCGGCGTATGCATATACAAAGATGGTATCCTACCCATCAATTGATTAAGCGAGAGATCTAAATGTCTAAGACTAGTGAGATTAGCAAGAGTCCTGGGAATGGTTCCGACAATTCTATTGTAGGAGAGGTCAAGGTATGTGAGGAAACGAAGCTCTGTTAAACTATTAGGCATAGATCCTTTTAACGAGTTGTGACTCAGATCAAGTGAAGTTAGTTTGGTCATATATCCAATCCAAGCAGGTATTTCCTCAAAGACATTACCACTCAAGTCAAGAAAATCCAGAGACGAAAGCTTGGACAAAGAAATAGGGATGGTGGAACCTGGCAGACCACATCGAGACAGATCTAGATGTTTAAGCTGAGAGGGACTACCTATCATACCCCCCAGACTCATGTCAGTACCATTTAGATTTAATCCACTTAATGAAAGATATTTTAGTGACGACAAAGTAGCCAACCGCTCTAGACTCACATTTGTTAACTGAAAGCCATGGAGATCCAACTTGGAGACAGGCCTGCCAATCTCCATTTCATCACACTCAACACCACTCCATCTGCAACACTCCTCTCCGTCCCACGACTTTAGCGCTGCGTAGTTGTTAACTACCCTGTGCCTGAAACTCAAGAGTGCTTTCAATTCATGGGGAGGGCATCCTTCGAGACACAAAAATAAAAAGATGGCAAAGAAAGCAGAGTAAAGGGGAATGAGGTTACACAAACCTTTCATGGGAGCCATTATCATCTTGATTGCAAAACAATTTTCTTCCTTCCTTTCCGGAACACCGTTTAAGTAGCTTGCATACTCCTGGATTTCTTTTGTTGCCGTGTCAATTACGAAGAAAAGAAAAATAACTTCAAAGTCCGAGTTCGACACGGCACGCCATCGTGCATTCTACCAGCAATGAATTGAAAAAAGGACGACTTGGCAATGACTTGAGAATTAATACTAAACTTGTTAAACGCAAACGAGGAAAAAAGATGTCTGACATAACGTTTTTTTGGAAAACTAGGTGAATGGGTAGCATTTAAACCTAGTTGTCATATCACAAAGAATTGACTAAATTGCGATAACTTCGGGAAGAAACATTCAAATTCTACCCCACGACTGTAAAAAAAAAAAAAAACTACTTTTATTTTTCTCCAATAGTGACTATGTTTTTGGACTAACGAAATTACTTTTAAATAGTAACATACATAAGAAAAAAGGAGATTAAATATAGGAGTTAATTTATGCAATGAGTAAAAGGAGAGAAAACATAAAAGTTTACTTGTTGAGATTTTTTATTTAAATATGTATGAGGGAAAAAAGATAAAAATCAAAGAGATTAGTTGTGGAGATTTCTCTTGACAATTCATAACAACTTATGATTAAGGGAAGGGGACCACTTGTTGATGGGTTAATCGTTGTAATTGTAGTTGTGACCTCTTTCTTTAGTCGTGAATTATTAAGATTTATTTAATTATGTGCTATGGGTTGTATAATTATTATAAAAGTTACATATTAGTGTGGGACCATTCATTTTTTGAATATGATATTTATTAATATAAATATCATTTTCAGATTAGAATATAACTTCTAAAAAGTTACATGCTTTACTAAGTATTTGAAGGTGTAAACATTTTAAAAACACCAACTTCAAAAATAAATTGAGTCTCGTGACTTCATTTTAGGAATCCTAATTGTACATTACACAAGATAAAATATAAAATATCTGGAGATTTATAATATTATAATTGGTCCACTTTCATTGTATTATATCCTATCTTATTTAAAATTCAAACATTTGGCTATAACTTTTGACTGCATCTACCTCATTTAATACACGTTACCTATAAAAAAGAATGAAAATGTAAGCCTCACTATTCCTATCTATTGAAAATTCAAAATTTAAATTTCAAGGTATGTTGTTGACATACAATGTGTCTATAATTGACAAAAAATTGATGACAGACAAAGTTCTCTACCGTTTGAGTTACATAAACAAATTTCAATTGGCAGAATCGATAGAGGAATAAAGGGATGGAGGGAGGAATTTGATATGTGCTACTTGTTCACTTTTTTTTGCATGCATTCTCATTTGACTAAACATTTACTGGTACTTGAATAGAATAACATAATTATTGTTCATATGTTTTCCATTCATTATGCTATATTATTTATTCAATTTGAACTTGAGATGGAAACATGTGGCTTATTAATGTACAATTCAAGACCATTTTTCACATGGCTAAGCGGGATTTTATCCATTAGTGTGGTAAGTTAATGTCACCATGTGTTCCAAAATTTTTTTGGGTTATTAATATTTTGTCATGGTTGTTATGGTTCTTATGCCTTCTATGTTCTTCTTTTCTACTATGTTCCTTATATGTTTATGATTTTTATGGCATGCTTTCTTTGTTCATGTTTTCTTTTTACCTAGCTCAGTGGGATTTTATCAATTAATGTGGAAAGTTAGTGTCATCCTGCATGCCACTTATCACATTCTCTCCCTACCTTGTCACGTACCTCCTATGTTTAAATAGATGAAACCTACCATATAGTTCTCAACCATGATGCATTACGCATGGAAATTTTAATTGATAGAATCTAGGGATGAAAACATACACACAAGTGTGTTACCTATAATCGAACCCATAGTAGTGTTTTATTTATTTTTATTAGAGTTTAATCCAGGTCAAGTTAAAGTGAATGTAAAGGTCTATTTGGTTAAATGAGACAAATGCAAGTACGCACCAATAATGAACTAAATCAAGAATGAAATCCAAAGATAAATATAACACGAGATGACCAAAATGGAGAAAGCCAAATATCCGTTAAGTGAGAAATCTCCTCAAATGAAGTGTATATATAAAAGTGTTGACTAACTCCTCCATAAATGGTGGTCAAAGACCCCCTATAATAGAAGTGCAATCCCTCTATAAAAAGTGGTCAAAAGAGCTTGAAATAGTGGAGTAACTCTTCCATAAAAAGTGGATAGAAGAGTTACAACCTAGTCTTTTGGTCAAGCCTATGACACCTATGACACACTAACTTCACCTAAGCAAAGCATGTCCCTAAATTTAGGAAAAATCTAAGTGAAAGATATATAATTCTCAAATAAATAAATTTATAAAAATAAATACCTACACTAACACCCACTCATAAGCACAACTTAGGTATGTAGTGTGAAATAAAAATTTGGGTCATAATAACTAGGCTTGATCCAGTACCCATATACAAATTAATATCTCATAAAGCAAAGAAAAGATGAAAACTCGTAACACTCTGCCCCCAAAAAAAAAATCAAAAAGAGAGACATAGAAGAAGTGAAGAGGCTAAAAGGCCCCCATAAAGATGACGATGTTATTTATGTAGACTGCACCCCAAGAAGATCTCATAGATGAATAAAGTTGATCTTGGTGAATAGTTTAGTAAACATATTTCCATCATTCTTTGAAGACATGAAAAATCTCAAGTTGATGACCTGACCATGAATAATATTCCAAATAAAATTCATGTCAATATCAATGTGTTTGTTTTGCTCATATTGAACAAAATTTTTGCATATCTGTACAATACTCTAGTTGTCACAATAGATGATGGTGGGCTACCTAATTGGAATGCCAAACTTGGATTGAATCCTTTGAAGCCAAATAAACTTAGTAGTTGTATTAACATCTCCATTTTACTCTACCTCTATGGATGATAGAGCAATAGCATTTTTCTTATTGCTAGACTATTTGATAGGATAAAAACCAAAAGAAAAATTGTAACCTGAAGTGGACTTGAGATCCTGAGTATCGCCAACCCATTTTGAATCTAAAAAACCAACCAAGTCAATATTTATGCCAAATTTATACTAAATCCCAATTCTATAAGAGCCATACATGTAGGAAAATATCTACTTGGCCACTTTCTAATGTAGGTCATGGGGATCTTGCATGAATCTTGAAATAATACCTACTCCATATGAATATTGTTTGAAGAACCTTGATGGATTTCTCATATTATTTCTCAACAAGTGCCTTGAATTCTTGAGTTTTTCAAACACTTCTAGCTTTTACCTAAGAAAAAAGGCCCATATATATCTTGATAAATCATTAATGAAAGAGAGAATGCACTTAGTTATTGTAAAAGATAGACTGGGAAAAGGCCTATATACATCATTATGTACTAGCTCAAATAATTTTGATGCCTTTCAAACTTTGGGTTTGTCAAATTTTGCTTTAGGATACTTTCTAAGAGAGCAAACCTCATAAAATCCTTTAAAGAATTAGACTCGAGGCAAACTTATGACCATGTCATTTTTGCTAGGTTATTCAAGGTTGCATTAGTTAAGGTGGTCAAACCATTCATACCTTAATTTGTTAATTTAATCTAAATGAGTCAGTAATTTAATCAAAGAAGAATTAGGTGAAAAATGTGAGAAGGTATATAACCAGGATTAGTGAGTTTCCATACCCATTACCACTATAGAAGCACTATGCAACTCCCTGATGATAATTAAATTTGATAAAAACTCAACCCTTATACCTTTGTTGATATGAGTGATGTGATACACTGATAGGAGATTGGTTAAAAGAGAAGGGACACTTAGAACATTATTGAATGTTCCTCTTTCCATTTCAACAGACCCTGCCCCTATAATGGGTATAAGAATATCATCACCCAAAATGATAGAAGACATGCTACAAGGATTTAAGGTAGAAATCTCAACTACTAAAGAGCCTATGTGATGAGAAGCACGTGAGTCAATAACCCATGAAGATGTTTAAACTGTAACTACTACATGAGCCTTAGCCTTTTATTTTTATTTCCACTTGCCCTTTGGCTTATTAAAATTTTGGGTTGATGAATTCTACTTGATAGATTCAGGAACACCTTTGTTGTTCTTCTCTAAGAGATGAGTTAGGTGATCTATTTTCTTTTTTATGCACTTGTTTCCATCATGCCCATTTTTATTATAGTAGGAACACTTAACGTTCTCTTTCTTAGGTTTTCCAATCAAAGATGAGGCTTCAGTGTTGGTTTTGGTAGAAATTGATTCCTTCTTCTTATCTTGATATTGTTATTGTTATTCTTCTCTTTGTTCCAAGTGTTTGCTTTCACATTTCCAGAAATTAGGGCTTGAAGATTTGTGAACTTCAATGTGCCCATTTGATTCAACTTGTCTTTTTGTCTAGTTAATTCAGCAATGAAAGCATCTGAAGGGGGAATTTTCCATCTAGTATCCAAATCACTTTTATTGTCATGGAAAGTGGAGAAAAGATTGAATAGTTAGGACCTAGTTTAGAGAGTATAGAAAGAATAAGTTGGTCATATTCTTTGTTTATCCCACATTCTTTCAACTGCAATCTCAAGAGCTTGAACTTAGGGAAGAAAACTTGAAGGGTGTCAAAGTTATAAGGACCTAGGCTAATAAGCTCATTATCTAGATTTTGACCTCTCATCACATCTTGTTCCCCAAATAGTTTACCTAGAATGGTACATACATCATGAGGTGATTTAGTAGGATTTAAGTGAAATAATAGATTAGGTGCTACATTAAAATATAATATCCCATAGGTTCCATAACTACAAATATACTATTCAACTATCTCTACATCTATGTTAGGTTTAGCTTCATCACCCATGGTTATCCCATTTAAACCCTTACTCTTTAGAATGATTGTCATCTTGATTTTCCATTTATGATAGCTAAAGAGAGTTTTTAGGTAAATTTAAATTGAATCCATCAGTGTAGAATTAAATTTTATTAGTAGTGTAATTTATAGTTATTGCATAGATGAAAGTGCAAGTAAAAATAGAAAGAGTGACACAACATAAGTACCCCCTAAACTATCAATATAAAAGCACCACCAAAATATTTAAAATGCATGCTTAAAATATGTTAAACATAGATGATAGTGAATCTAGCATAATCAGTGTGAGTGTAAAAAAAACAAGATTGACAAACAAAAGAGGATGTCAGACTCAACCAATAATGAGTCCAAGGAAGCAAGTATAATAGTGAGCAAATGAGAGAGATATACTATTTTAAATGCAAGGGGGTTTAGCCAACTAATAAACTGGGCCTCACTATTTGGTTGTTATCTGGAGAAAATGAAAAGAGTGCCCTCAAATAATAATAAACTTTCCATCTCACGATTATAAAGAGATATCATTAAAAAAATTAAAAAATTTATAATCTAATGTTTTTATTAAAAACAATAAAAGACCTTCCTTAATATTCTCCCCTTAGTTCTTTTATAATAAATTCTTTATTTGAAAAAATAACTTTCTAAATTACTAGCAATAATATTGAAAGTCAACAAAACATTTGATTCATTGAAAATGTGTTATAGTTTCAAAAAGGTGACTTCAAAATTGAAAAAACATCCCTCCCAAATGTAAATGAAAAATCGACTTTTAATTGTTAATACCATAAATGGCTCAAAAAAGTGGTTTTTGTGGTTGATTTTATGACGAGGGAAATAAAAGCTGAGGTTTTAAATACCTACATGAACTTGTAAGTAGTCAATTATGGAAGGAAGACATGAGTCAAATGAGGTCTCATTGTGTAATAATGGTGCCATAGAGACTGGTTATGAGCCTGAGATATTTCTTGCCATTATGTATAATGGATGTTGGTAGTCGATACCAATATTTGTAGGTGAGTGAAATAGAGAAGACTAAGTGGTTTATAAGAAAGCTGAGTGAAGGATATGAACTAGGTCAAATGGCATCAAACCAAATCATAATAGAATGAGCCAAGTAATTGATTGACATGGGAAGACCACATGCCTTTATTATTAAATATCTACCAAAATCACTTCACCCTTGCACCAATCTTAAAATTCCTCCTAAAAACTAGACACTGGAGTGACAAGGGTTTATTCTAATGTAAGTAGTTTTGGAGGCCTATTCCAACCCTTATTAGATCCACTAATGGTTAGAGAGTAATAAGGATGCCTGCAAACACATAAAAATTGATGAAATAATAGAGACCTCCTCCAAAAATAATAATACCACTAGATTTAGGAAAATGAACCCCTTACAATTTCAAGAAAGACACCCAAATTTTAGTTAAACCCTATAAAAAATTGCCTTACAATACAAGTAAAAAATTATATATTTCAAATGAAAGATTAACAACTAACAAGACCAAACAAATGTTTACTAGGTTGGATCTGATACCATATCAGATTTTGATCTGGGTTCAGGTAAAGTGATTGTAAATGTCCACTTGATCACATGAGACAAATGTGAGTGTACACCAAGAATGAATTGAAGTAAGAATTAAATCAAAAAATGCATGTATTGCACGAGATAAATAAAATGGAGAAAACTAAATATCCTAATGTGAAAAAGCTCCTCAAGTGAAGCATACATATAATGGTGTTGAGTAACTCCTCCACAAATGGTGTTCAAAGACACCCTAAAATAGAAGTGTAGATCCTCCACAAAAGGTGGTCAAATGAGCCTAAAATAGAGGTGTAAATCCTCCACAAAAGGTGGATAGAGGAGTTACATCCTAGTCTTCCGGTTAAGCCTACGACACCTGTGACACACTAACTCCACCTAAGCAAGCATATTTTCAAATGTAAGAAAACTTCAAGTGAGAAAATATAATACTCCCAAATAAATAAATCTAGGTAAATAATTACCCACACTAATAATTTTTAGGTATTCATCACATATGAGTTAATGTTTACTGGTGTTTTAATCACTTGACATGGTTGTTGTTCATGTGTTTTATATTTAATATGTTATGTTACTTATATATGCACTACATTTTTATTGGGTTGGGCTTAGAATGGGAGACACATGGGTCATTAATGTGGAATCCACCATCATTTTACACATGGTTAGATAATTTTTTCTCTATTACTGTGAAACGTTAATGATGTATTGTGCACCACAAATGTTCCTATTTTTATGGTTTTTTTATTTCTTCATGTTTTCCTTGCTTTCATTCACATATGATTAAGTGTTTAATGGTACGTTAATGGAGTGATAGAACATTAAACTATTAAACATATTTTACTACCTTTTCACATTCATCCTCCTACAAAATGGATGAAAAATACACAAAATTTGTCGACCATGCATATTACACACAAACATTTTAGTTAGTAGAATGGGGGAATGAAAGCATTCACATAGATGTGTTCCCTTACACATAGATGATCCCATAATATTTATGGAATCCATAAAGGTCTTCAATCACTTCCAAGCCCATTCAATGTCACCCTATAATAGTCGATATTCTTTACAAACCCATTTATTACAAGGTAAATTTGATTGGTCCTTGTAGTGAACAAGAAATTGATCTCACTAGTACATTCTACAAGCCTAGAAAAGGATTGTTATTTTATCTTTAGATTATAATATTGACATGTAATGTATGGATCAAAATATATATGGATCATTAATATAAAATGATGGGCCATGTTGAAAGACAAGTGTGTCAGTGACACTAAATATTTATTGGTATGTGGATGGAAGCCATGAATGTTTCCATTCACATACCAATAAATGTCATTCTATCAAAAATAATAATTTCATTAACATACCATTAAACATAAAATCACATTTATCGAATAACATCCTTGTGTGAAATCATGTCATTGTGCTTTTTGTATGTTGTTGTTATTGATAGTTTTCCCATTATATTAACAATATTGTTGCTAGTTTTTCAATTATATTTAAATACATGCTTTTGATATCCTGTTGATATTTTATTCATTTACATATTGAACATTACAATTATTTTTTCCCGTACCTCTTTTTGATATGTTTCTGATTCTTTTGTCAATTATTTATATAATTTTTTTCACTATTATAGTTCACAATGAGGAATGCAAAGAAGAAGATGGGCATATGGATTAATGAGGACAACAAAAGTAATTTTTTTTTTAAGTTGTTGTTGAAGAGGGGAAACCCATTGTAATTATAAAAGATATCCAAGTATAATGGCTCAAGGAGGGAGCATGAAATCTTGGCCTGAATCAAAAGGGGACATAAGTAAATCATAAAGGGATTCAAAATCCAAAATAATGTGCAGTATAATATATTGAAATGGAAAATAAAATGATTAAAATAGAGAGCATGATATAAGCAAGGGAATTTGAGAACGATATGGGAATTAAGGGCTCATATCATTTATACAACCTTGTATGCAAGAATGAGGAACATAAGATTCAAAATCCCTGAAGTTGTTGACGAAGACGTTAACAAAGAAGAGAAACACTATAAACATTGAAGGTGTTCTAGGTGTAATATCAAATGCAAATGCAAATTCATCAAATAGCTCAATATACTAAAAATGCAACACTCAATTTCAACCATGATGGTTTAAGTCTATCTACATCACAAAGGGAACATCACAAAATTGTAAACAATTTTAAATGTATTTAGTTTGATATGTAATGTATTAAATTGTATCAAAAAATTTAATGGAAGTAAATCTGGTCAATTTCATTATACTATAACTAATTTTATTTTTACATCCGCCATCAAACCTAAAAATGGATCATTAGCTTAATGAAAGTTAAGAAACTTTCACCTAGAAGCAAACACCATATTTTTGTTCTCTGATCTTGATTTTCAGATCTATTATCATTATCCAAAGAAAAAAAAACATCAATAACACATATAAAAAATAGAAGCAATATAAATTTGTGCATTGCAAATTTTGTAAAGTTATAAAAGAAAACCAAATTTTACAAGCATTCTAAACTTTGTGAACATATAATGTGTTAAGAATTACAATAGGAAAAAAAAAAACTCCACAAACATAACTAGTGTCAAGAAACACAATGTAGGTAAAAAAATTCCCAACTAAAGTATTCCAAATTATCGACAATATGTCACAGTGACATATAAATAATATTTAGGTAAATAATATTTGTAATTTTGAACATGTTAGTGAATAACACAATAACAAGAATTCACATCCATCTACATAGCAGTAAATATTCAATAATTTAATAACAACAAGATACAAAAATCACACCAACATGATTTCACATAAATATTTTGTTTGATACATCTCAATATACATTTACTACTATGCTAATAAAATTCTTATCTTTCATAGAATGACTAACATTTACTCGTATGTGAATGGAAACATTCATGGCTTTCATCCACATACTAGTAAATATTTAGTGTTATTGACACACCTATCTTTTAACATGGCCCTTCATTTTATATTAATGACCTGTACATATTTAGATATGGGCCTTATCAACATTATAAGCCAATGACATAAAAATAATTACATTCCATGATACATGAATGAGAGCCTCGATTTTGATACAAAGATAATAAATTTTACTACTTTGTGAATGGAAACCTTTAGGGATTCCATCCACATATTAGTAAATGGTATGTATTCCAAGCCATGTTGTATAGGAGGACATAAATGAATACAATATACGTGGTAGATTAATTTATATTAAATGCACATAGATATGAGCCATACTCCAAGATGAATTTATAAAACATCTAAGATTTCATTTAAAATAACAAAAAATCTAGAGTTGGATGGGAATGAAAATAGGGAAATGATGTGGGTTCCACTGTGTGAAATGTTTCATCCCTCCAACATGGAACTTCCTTTCATAATAATGATAGATGCATCTTCCAACATGTACATATAATTTAGAAAACTAAATTATTTGATAAAAAATAATAACATTTAATGTTATGTGAATGAATACTTTGACAATGAATAACAATGACATGCACATAGAAAACACAATTTCACTAACAGGTAGGTGAAAAGGAAAAAAAATAAGTAGTGGGTTAAGTTACAGGAAAAATATTCGTGTGTAAAATTTAATCACTCTATTAACATATCAATATATATTTACTCAAAAGTGAATGCCTGAAAAAAATAACAACTTTTGGATAGGTTTTATGGCTATTTGGGGGAGGAACCATGCAATATTGGAAAATTTACCCACAAATTTTATTCCCATCTGACTCAAAATTGGCTATCAATTAGAGGAAGGAGGTAGGAAAAAAGGTAGGGAGAGATGTTTACTGATGGCACAATAATAATAAAATCCATGTGAAAATAAAATAGCACATTGATGTGGGTTCAGTTGCATGTAACACATCTATGTGAACATTTTCATACTTTCATTATGTTGACTAAAAACATAGGTATAATTCCATGAACTTGCCATGGTAATGGACAAAGACCCATCTAACCATGTAGAAAATGATAACAAGTTCCACATTAATGAGACAAATGTTTTCTATCATAAATTTAAATTGAATAAATAACACAATATAGTGAATGGAAAATATATGGGTAACACCTATGATAGTCCATTCACATACTAATAAACATTTACTCATATGTGAATGTAGTCGAAAAGAAAACATGAACAAAGAACACACAACAAAAAAATCCAGAGTTTCCATTCAAATACCATCAAATTTTGAGTAAGATGTGAATGAAATCATGTGGATAATGTGGGTTTAAAATTGGGTAACATTTCATCCCTCCAAAAAGTGTCTTCCAACAAGGGTTTTGAAGGCACAATAACAATAACATATGCATGAAAAGAAAAAGAACATAGTTGTGGGTTCATTAATAGACAACACATCTCTATGTAAAATTTACTCACTCCATTAACATATAAATAAATATTTATTTAGATATGAAGGCACACTGAAAAATTAACTTTGTGTCTTTCAACCCATGTCATGCAGGGAAATAGAAATGCAACACAAAATTGAAGCAAACAATGACATGAAATCAGAAAAACATCTAGTGCTTTCATTAAAACACTAGTAAATTTAGAAAAATATTTGAATGAAAACATGATGATGATGATGTGGGTTCATAATTGGGTAATATTTCATCCCTCAAACAAGCATCTTTCAAAAAGGGCAATAAAGATACAATAATAATAAAAGGCACGTCAAAATAAAAATAATATGATTGTGGGTTCATTAATAGGTAACACACCTCTATAAAATATTTCTATTGACTGAAAATAACCATGAACATAGAAGACATAATAAAAATAGTTTTTATCCCTCCATTCTACCAACTGAAATTCCTTTGTGAAATGCTACATGGTCAAGAACTTTTGAGTAGGTTCCATGGCCATTTGAGGGGAGAAGGTCTACAAAAATGTAAGGAGAGATGTTTAGTAATGTTTCATCACTTCATTAAAATAGTAGTAAACATTTAACCATATGTGAAGGCACAAAAAAATTGAACAAAAAAAGTGTGATAAGAAAAATGGGAACATATAAGACATATAATAAAAAACATGAACATACAAGGCACAATAACCATAATAGCCATTAAAAAAAATAAAATAATATCGAACATTTATTTGTGGCATGTAGGATGGCATTAAATTTCAATAGTAATGGATAAAACATTATAAAGCCATGGGAAAATGGCAGTGGCTTCAACATTAATGACCTACACATCTTTTATCTTGAGTTCAACCCAACAAAAATGTGTTGCATATATAAATAACATAGTAGAGTGAATGGAAAATATGTGAATAATAACTACGTTAGTTCGTTAACATATTAGTAAATATTTACTCGGATGTGAAATCACACCAAAAAATCTATCATGTGATGAAAACCCAAAAAAAATGAGGAACACAAAAGTCATGTAGCCAAATATATGAATAGAGAAGGCATGTAATAAAAGACATGAATGTAGAAGTCCCAATAATAGTAATAATAAAACAAAAATAAATAAAACACTTGTGTGCATTCAGTTATAGAAACACAACTACGTGATTATTTTTATCCCTACATTTTGATGATTTAAATTCCTTTGCATAACACGGCATGGTAAAAAAGAAGTAGGTAGGTTCCATCCATTTTAGGGAAGGAGGTACATGAAAATGCAGGGAGATAATGTGGTAAGTGGTGTACAGAGTGACATTAAAATACCACATTAATGGAGAAAATCCCATTGAGTTATTTAGAAAATGGTGTTGGATTTCACATTAATGAGCCACATAGTAATAAAAGATGCACATCATTTCATATTAATGATCATTGTGTCTTCCAACATGGCACATCATTTCATGTTAATGACCTATAAATATTTTGATTTCTGGGTTGTGTCCACATTATAAGCCAATAATTAAATAATATGTTTAATTGGAAATATATTTTTATGATTTTGATCCCAAGTAGTGGTCTTTTTGGTTAGAAGAATCGATCGGACCTTTAAAATGTGGAAAAATGACATGTTGCTGAAAAATTCATCATACGACTTCTTAAAAGGTAATTTTTTCTTCTGAACTACCTTTTTGAATAAGAACAACGTTAAATAATCTAAATCTAAAATTTTAAAGTACAAGATACCGTAATATAGAAAATATGAAATCCTAAAAATAGGAATCCCAACTACTAATTCCTTTCATCTACTCGTGATGTCTAAATAAACCCTCTTAAATTTAAGTTGAAAAAAAATATAAAATTAAATTATCAAACAAAAAATTACGCTTACTACTCCTAGAAAACCATATGTATATTAAATGACTTATCTCTAAATTAATAATATATATCTAAATTAAATAATGTAAATATTAATATTTGAAGATAGAGGTTATTAAAATTTTAAATCTCGATAACATTCTAAATATAAAATCTAAGTGGCTTTGGCAATAAAATTAGTTATATTTATACTGATGACGGTAGAGTTAATTTATATCTAAATTTAATAATTTAAATATTAATATTTGAGGATCGAGTTTATTAAAATTTTAAAACTCCACAACAATTTAAATATATAATTTAAGTGGCCATGGAAATAAAATCATTTATATTTGTACTCAAGTGGGTAGAGTTCTTAATCCTTATTCTATAATATATAAAGTAAATAAATTTAAATCAATTAAAATAGATTAATAATTTTAATCATCATTAGTTTAAACTTTAGAATGTATCCCCAACACACTAATGAATTTAAACTAAGATTTGAGGAAGAATGTTTTAAATAATGATATAATAAATAAAAAATATTAATATTAATATTATAATATAATTTGATATGATATTAATTATTATGTTTTTATTTTAATATTTTTTTCAAATTATTTTACTTAATATTTTTTTCCCACCTATTTAATTATAGAATTTTTTATTGTTAATATTTATAAATTTAAATTTAAATATAAAATCTAATTTCGTTATATTCTTATGTGCTCAACTTGATGATGAATCACAAATTATTAATCTAAAAATATTTTACATAGTTCATTACTTCATGAATAATATAAACACCATCTCTCTTATATTATATGATAATACTTAACAACTCTTACACTATCTATCTACCTACCTACTTACCTACCTATCTATCTAACTACGTATCTATCTATTTATATTACCTCTAAATTTATAACTACTATGAGTATTATATAATTTTATTATTAATATGTAAATGGAATCCATTGATAGATGCAGAGAAAATTTGAGTTGCCTATAAATTTTTTTGGAGATTTCTAAGTGAATCGGCTTTCAAAATTGACATGTTGCTGAAAAATTCATCATATGACTTCTTAAAAAATAATTTTTTCTTCCGAACTACTTTTTTGAATAAAAACAACGTTAAATAATCTAAATCTTAAATCCTGAAATTAGGAATCCCAACCTGATTCCCTTCATCTACTCGTGATTTCTGAGTAAACCCTCATAAATTTAAGTTGAAAAAAAAAATTAAATTATCAAATAAAAAATTACACTTACTACTCCTAAAAAGACCATATGTATATTAAATGACTTATCTCTAAATTGATAATATATATCTAATTAAATAATGTAAATATTAATATTTGAAGATAGAGGTTATTTAAATTTTAAATCTCGGTAACAATCTAAATATAAAATCTAAATGGCTTTGGCAATAAAATCAATTATATTTATATTGATGAAGGTAGAGTTAACTTATATCTAAATTTAATAATTTAAATACTAATATTTGAGGATCGAGTTTATTAAAATTTTAAACCTCCACAACAATTTAAATATATAATTTAAGTGGCCATGGAAATAAACTCATTTATATTTGTACTCAAGTGGGTAGAGTTCTTAATCCTTATTCTATAATATATAGAGTAAATAAATTTAAATCAATTAAAATAGATTAATAATTTCAACCGTCATTAGTTTAAACTTTAAAATGTATCCCCAACGCACTAATGAATTTAAACTAAGATTTGAGGAACAATGTTTGAAATAATGATATAATAAATAAAAAATATTAATATTAATATTATAATATAATTTGATATAATATAAATTATTATATTTTTATTTTAATATTTTTTTCTCACTTATTTAATTATAGAATATTTTATTGTTCATATTTATAAATTTAAATTTAAATCTAAAATCTAATTTTATTATATTCTTATGTGCTCAACTTGATGATGAATCACAAATTATTAATCTAAAAATATTTTACATAGTTCATTACTTCATGAATAATAGAAACACCGTCTCTCTTATATTATATGATAATACTTAACAACTCTTACACTATCTATCTACCTACCTACCTACTTACCTACCTATCTATCTATTTACATAGCTATTTATATATTTATATTACCTCTAAATTTATAACTAATATGAGTATTATATAATTTTATTATTAATATGTGTCCATTGATAGACACAGAGAAAATTTGAGTTGCCTATAAATTTTTTTGGAGGTTTCTAAGTGAATCGGCTTCTAAATGACAGTGAATCAATTTTAAAGGTTTTTAATTGTGTGGAAGAATCAAGTGTTAGAATATGAGAAATCAAGATTTATTGTATATATATTTTTTCTAAACATAAATTTGATTGCATATTTAGATTCCTCTCGAAAAGTTATGCAATTTCAAAAAAATTGTCGCAATCTAAGTCCGTATGCAAAAGTTACGATCTCAAGAAGTTAGGAAGTTGACATTGTACATGCTGACGACTGACAACATAATGGTGTCGACCATTAGTATAAATAATATTGACTTCTGATAGAATAATAGTGTTGGTCATCAGAAAAATATAGATGACTATCTACATGTACAATGTCAACTCCCCAGCTTTCTAAGTCTTAATTTTTGCATATAAACTTGGATTGTGATTTTTTTTAAAAAATACCATAACTTTTTTAGAAGAATACAAATATGCAATAATATCTAGGTTTAGGAAAAAAAATTATGTCATTTTTTCCTTTACCCCACAACCTATCTATTTTAGCTTTTTAACACACCCAGTGATTTGTCGAAGTGTATAGATGATCTAAAAATACAACCAAATTACTTCGAACCATTTATCTCCTTGAAATTGATTATTTTATGATGTGATTGATGTTACAAAATTTTTGGAGTATCAATGCTTCCCACTAGATCATCTTCAACATGCCAAAAAAATAAACCAACGAAACCACATGAACATTATAGATCATTCCTATTTTGATGTCCGACAACAGAATGTTGATACCCAACTATAACACTCAGATGCCTAATATCAAAATGTCAATGCCTAACAACAAAATATAGATACTTGATAGTGAAATACTAGTATATGATAACAAATATAGATGCTTGATAGTGGATACGTAGTGTATAAATGATCGAAAATACAACCAAATTACTTTGAACCATTTATCTCCTTGAAATTTGATTATTTTATGATGTGATTGATGTTACAAAACTGTTGGAGTATCGATGCTTCCCACTAGATCATCTTCAACATGCCAAAACAATAAACCAACGAAACCACATGAACATTATAGATCATTCCTATTTTGATGTCTGACAAGAGATGTTGATAACTAACTATAACACTCAGATGCCTAATACCAAAATGACAATGCCTAACAACAAAATCTAGATACTTGACAGTGAAATGCTAGTATGTGATAACAAATATAGATGCTTGATAGTGGATACATAGTGGTGAATGCCCCTAGTATCCATGACATACAATTATAAGAGGAAATTTATTTTAAAAAATAGATAAATTGACCCTCAAAATTAACTTCCACCCCAAAAAATTCAACAATTCCATGCCATCGACTACCCCACAAAAAATCTCAAACATTGACTTCAAAAAATTATTTATCAATTAACAAAGATTCGCCATTAAAAAAATCCTACATCCTTGTATCTTTAAAGTAATTTCTAGTGTTAAATATAATACAATTATAACCTAACATAGGTGACGACAACTAGCCACTTTAAATTTCATGGATGCCTTATTTCAAAATATTCAGAGCTCAAAATATTCTATAAGGTGCTCAAAGTACTCTAGTTGAAAACTTTACGTACCAAGTCTTTGGTAGCTCTTGTCAATTCTCGATTTCATTGCCTTTAGGAGATGGAAAGTAATTTTGAGATTCAACAATGCCTTAGTCAATGACTATGGAAAGCTAAAGTCACGCGAGGGAGAGGAGTGATGTGCTTGGAGGGATGCCGAGTGAAATAAATGGGGATGGTTATCCCTGTCTCCAAGTTGGATGCCAATGCTTTTAGGCTTACAACTCAAGATAAGTGTCCACATAGGGTTTCATTGCTAAGCCTATCTTTTTGATGCATTCAAAGTCGACTCCTAGCGTAGCTAACTCCATATCCTCCTCCATAAGTCCTTTATATTTGTTCCATTAGGGAGAACAATCACTAGTTAAGTGTGCGACCCTCCCATCGATAGAAAACATGTAGTCCATCCAGGCCCCCAATAATTCAAAATTATGTTCATTATGTTCATTATTTTCTAATTCCCTCAAATGCTTTGTCCATTACTTGTTTCATTGTGTGCAGGATAGACAATTACAAATAGGGATCATTTAGAATGAACTGACAAGATATTTCAGTCAAATGTTTCATAATTTGAGCACACAGTTGTTTCTAATATAATTCATAAGCAACAGAGATGAACACATAATTGTTTCCAACACAATTCATGAGTTGAAGAGTCAGACAATCAAAATGCTAAAAAAATAGTGAGGAATACTGTAAAGAAACCATGCATTCTACAACTATGTAAAATTAAAAAAAATATAGTAATAGAGATAATTAAACAAACAAATCTTGAACATGCATGAGACAAAACACATGATTTACATGGTAAATATTAGCAAGCTAATGAAACATTCATGATGCAAAATATCAAGCTTTATTAATTCCAAGATGAACATATTACATGTGAACTCATTGTGTAGATTACATGCAGACTCCACAAAGATAAATATGACTAATTGACAAAGTACCATTAGAATTCCTCCTAAAAATAAATTAGAAAAAAATCATTAAGAATTTTCTTATAAAAATAGAATCCAGTGGAATTCATCTTCTTTGACTCCCCTATGATAATAATGAGGGCATTTCCCTCCCACAATCCCCTTGTAAAAGTGGGCTAGAAACTGCATCACAAAAGGGTCTAAAATTTAACTTTGTTGTCACATATCTAACAAATATGATTTTGGTGTTTGGTTCCTTCACTTCTTTCATTTTTGATTCAAGAAGAACTGTTTCATTGTGCTTTGAAAATCTATTTATTGTTGCTTTAAAGATTAAATGTGATCCATAATTTACACTCCCACTCGATCAACTTCTCATACTCTACTTCACTTTAAATGGAAGAAGAAAAGAAGAGTAAGAAATATCCTACTCAAAGTAAGTATGTTCTATTTTAACATAGAGTTATAGGGGTCTTGTCATTTATTTATGGGGCCTTCTAATATTGTGCTATGCATTGAATTACTCAAACCATCTTTAGATATTTCTTATTTAAATTTATGTGGAGTAATATAATATTTTGCTATGTATTCAATTTCTCAAACCCTCTACAAGGTCTCAATTATTTTTAATTTAATCTTAAATATTAGCTTCTAAATTATTCAATCTTAGAAACCAACCAAGTCAACCTTTGTGCCATATCTGTACTGCATCTTGAATCTATAAGAGCCCTAGATGTAGTGGAGTATGCACTTGGTTACTTTCCAATGTAACTCATGGGACACTTGTATGAATCGTGAAATAATACCTACTACATATGAAATGTCAAGCTTGGTATGAGTTAAATAAATGAGACTACCAATAAACTATTGATACCGAGTGGCATAAACAAAATGTGTAGAGTAGCCAACCTCAATTTGACTCCTAATAGAAAGGAAGTGGGAGATTGATTACAATTAGCCATGTGAAACTGAGCCAAAAGATTGAAAGCATACTTGGGTTGTGCATGTGAAATCTTTGAAATTGATTATGAAATCTTGATGCTGAGGAAGTAACACAGAAGATCCAATTCTTTTGTGTCATGTCTGTGTTATAGAGCTATCTTCACCACCATAATAAATTATGAGAAACTCATAGTTATCAAAATATTATCAACATAAAGGACAAGTGTCAGTAAGTAAGAAGTATACATTGGGGTTTGAATTATAAATAATGAAACTTGAAGTTAGGAGGAAGGAATCCATCTTAGCATACCAAGATCGAGGGAAGTATTTGAGGCCATAGATGGATTTCTTAAGTATTCCAAACTAAGGATAAATCCTGAACAAACCCAAGTAGTTGCTCTATGTGTATCTCATTCTCAATGTCTTTGTGAATAAAAGAACTCTTCACATCCATCTAGTGCACATTCCAATCATGTGTTGTAGCTATAGCTAGTGTGAGTCAGATCGAAGTCATCTTTGAAATAGGTATAAAGGTCTATAAGTATTTAATTTTGGGTACCTTTTAAAAACCTTTAGCGACCAATATTACTTTGTACTTATTGATTGATCCATCTACTACAAACTTGGTCTCATATAACCACCTACATCGAACCATCTTCCTTCACTTAATAAGTGAAGTCAAATCTCAAGTGTGATTTTTGATCAAAGAAATATATTCTTCCTAAATAACACTATCCCACGCAGGTGTGTATAAAGCCTCTCTAAATATTCATAGATTTGAAACTAAAGAAAATAAATCATGTGGAGCACTCTTATAATCTTCTTGAGTACATTTGTCATCTATTGGATTCCTTACCCAAGTACCTACACTCTGAAGTGTCTACTTGGACCAAAGGGGCCTGATTGTGGGTGAGTCAGGTGATGACTCCTCATCATATGAAACATGACTAGAGGTGGATGTAGAATACTCCCCATCATTGCTCTCGGTATTAGAAGTAGAAGAAGAAGAAAATTACCCTAGATTGGGAACCTACTTTGGATGATTTGAGTCAAAATAAGAATCATCAAGTCTGAGTGAATCTAATGAAAGAGAAGAAGTGTCAAGTATTAAATCTTTGTGACTCTCCAAAAAGTGAACACTTCTGTCTATGAATGACTCATGTGTGGTTGGATATAGGAGATACCCATTAACACCATCTTCTTTGATAGACATGCAATAGCTGAAGATTTGAAAACTCTAAAGTGTTGAACTTCATGTTTCCTTTAATGACAAGATTCAAAGGGTGTTATACCTTTCAAAGCTTTGTGAAGAACCTTGTTCTCAATATAACAATCATAATTAATGGCTTCGACCCAATACTCAGGTGCCAAGGACTTAGAGTGAATTTAAAATTTACTATATCTCTCAAGGATGTATTCTTGCATTCCAAAACTAGATTATGTGAAGGACTATAAGTAACTATCCACTACAAATCAATCCCCTCTATGGTGAAAAATTACTCAAATCTATTGCTGATATATTCACCTCCAATATCAATTCGATGAACCTTGATGTATTTCTCTGATTGTTTCTCAACAATTACCTTGAAGTCTTGAAAATATTTAAACACTTCATACTTTTGCCTAAGAAATTAGACCCATGTATATGTATAGAAAGTATCAATAAAAGTGAGAATGAACTTGGCCCTTGTAAAAGATAGATTGGTAAAAAGCCCAGATATATCACTATATAATAACTCCAATTCTTGTGAAGCCCTCCAAGCTTTGCCTTTGTCAAATTTTGCTTTAAAAAGTTTTCCAAGAGAGAAAACCTCATAAAGTCCCTTAGACAATTAGAATTGAGGCAAGCCTATGACCATGCAATTTTTTTTGAGTTATGTAAGGTAATGATAGTTATGGTGGCCAAATCACTCATGCCATAATTTTTTAATTCCATCTAAATGAGTCATCAATGTAGTTAGAGAAGAATCAGGTGTAAAATGTGAGAAGGTGTCCAACCCGGCTTGGTGATCTTCCCTACCCATTACCACTATAGAATCATTATGCATCTCTCTGATAATAATTAATTTTGGTAAAAATTCAACACACATGCCTTTGCTGATGTGAGTGATTTGATATATTTAAAGGAGATGTGTTAAAAGGGAAGGGAAACTTAGAAAATTATTGAATGTTCCTTCTTCCATTTAAATATACCCTCTCCTTGTAATGGGTACAAAAGTGTTACCACCCAAACTGATAGAAGACATGTTACAAGGCTTTAAGGAAGAAATCTCAACTAGTGAGGAGCCCATATGGTGAGAAACACCTAAGTCAATAACCCATGAAGATGTTGAAGGTGAAACTACTACAAGAGCCTTACCCTTTTCTTTCTCTTTCTGTTTGCCCTTTGCCTTGGTAGAATCTTGGGTTGATGAATTTTGCTTCATAGATTTAAGAACACCTATGTTTCTTTTCTCTAAGAGATTAATTAGGTGATTTATTTGCTTCATCACGCCCATTTGGATCAACTTGTATTTCTCTCTAGTCAAGTCGATAATGAAATCATCTAAAGAGTGCATTTTCCATGTAGTGCCCAAAGCACTTTTAGTGGCATGTAAAGTAGAGACAATGACTGAATAGTTAGTACCTAGTCTAGAGAGTATAGAAATAATAAGTTGGCCATCTTCTTTCTTTATCGCACATTTTTTCAACTGCAATCTCAAAGACTTGAAATTAGTGAAGAAATCCTCGAGGGTGTCATAGTTGTAAAGATTTTGGCTAATGAATTCATTCTAAAGATCACAACCTCTCATCATGTTTTTCTCACTAAATAGTTTATCTAGAATGGTCTATAAATAATGAGTTGATTTTTTAGGATCTAAGTGAAACAAGAGATTGGGTGATACAAAAAGAGAGAATATCCCATAGGCTTCATTAGTACAATTATATCACTTAACTATCTCTACATCTATGCTAGGTTTAGTTTCATCACCGATGGTTATCCTATACAAACACTTAATCCTTAGAATGATTGTCATATTGATTTTACATTCATGATAGCTAAATGGAGTTAGTGGGTTGATTGAACTTAAATTTATTAGTATAAAAATGAGTTGTAGTAATAGTGCAAGTTGTAGCTATTGAATAAATGAAAATGCCAGTGAAAATAAATAGAGTGACACAATAAAAGTAAACCTCCCTAAAATATCAATAGAAAATACCCCTCCAAATGTTGTAAATACGTGATCAAAATATGTAAAACTTATCTAATAGTGTGTCGTGTCTAGAGTAATTAACATGAATGTTGGAAAATATGAAATTTAAAAACAAAACAAGATATTAGACTCAGATGATAATGCATCCAAGGAAGTAAGTACAATAATGAGAAAATGAGAGGGAAATACTATTTTGAATGTGAGGGGGTTTGGCCACCTACCAAATTGGGACTCACTCTTTGGCCTTCATCTGGTAGAAATAAAAAGAGTGCCCTAAAAAATAATATACTTTTTATCTCATGATTACAAGGCTCTCATTACAAACAAAATGGTACAATCTATTATTTTTATTAAAAATAATTAAAAAATTACCTCCTTAAGATTCACCCCTCAATGCTTTTAAAATAAAGTCTTCTTCATTTGAAAAAATAACCTTCTAAATTATTACCAATAATATTGAAAGTCAACAAAATATTTGTCTCATTGAAAATGCATTATAGTTTTAAAAAGGTGATTTCAAACTAATAAAAATCCCTCCCAAATGAAAAATAAAAAACCATGTATTTTTTAATACCACGAATGGCTCAAAAAAGTGATTTTGTGGTTGATTTTGCAGCGAGAAAAATAAAAGATGAGGTTTCAAAGACCTACATATACTTGAAGGTAATCAATTATTGAAGGAATACATGAGCCGAATGAGGTCTCGCTATCCAATAATGGTGATGTAGAGATTTCTAGTGAAGGGCCTAAACTAACACACATCCACGTCACCAATTAGAGAAGACACTACTTCCCACAAAAAAATGCCCTCATGAATGGGTTCTATGTAATCCATATCCATAGAGTCACACGATATAAGAGATCTTTTTTTGACCTTTTTTTAGATTTTATCGATGTAGAATTGAATTCCTCCATGTGAATTTTGGAATTTCTCCATTTTTTTGACATGTCAATATGAAATTTTTTCCTTTGTGGTTTAACTAGGAAATTTCTTGAGCCTAGTGTGTAAATTTAGTGAACTCTATGCTTTGTATGGCTTGTGACTTTAGTTATGTGAGAACTTAAAACCAATTATCTCCTCTATGCATATCATGATGTAGGCTATTTTAGAATGATGTAATCCTTACTCTGGACCTTATCCAATTATATAACAAAGACCATGTCCTTTAATGTGTTTATAACTTATTATCTACCATATTTATGGTCATTTGTACATCAAATTTCCGCTTCTTATCGATCAAAAAAGGGTAATGCATTTACTTAGTATTCATAATAATAACTTCAAAGTCTACATGAATAAGTATATTAACCACATTGATATCCGCACCCTAAAATCTCCCAATAGGTTACATTTAGCCACAATCTATGAGCTCAATGTGATAGGGCTATAGCTGAGATTTTATCTCCAAATGGTCTCCTAAGTAGACCTAGGGATCACATTTACAATACCCCCAAAATAAAAGATAACATTGAGGACTTCATAGCCTATAGAATCTATGCCCATTATATAATTTAAATTCGAAGGCTTCTTTGTATTCACACACCAAACTACGTTTTTATACTCTGTTGTCCCCTTTTCACACAATACAGTATGTTATGGTCAAAATAATGAAGGGATGAAGGGGATGGAGGGATGAATTTGATGTGTGCCTTAATTGTTCATGTTTTTTTATGCATTCACATCTAAATAAATTTTTTTTGTTATACGAATAAACTGACATAGTTGTTCATATGTTTTCAATTCATTATGTTATGTTATTTATTTAATTTGAAGTTAGGATGGAAAAAATGTGGCTCATTAATGTGGAAGCCACTGCAATTTTCTAAATGGATATATGATCTTTTATCCATTAACATGGCAAGTTAATTCCACCATGAAGCAACAAAAGTTATTGGTTATTAATGTTTTGGCATAGTTGTTATGGTTTTTGTGTCTTTTATGTTCCTATTTTTTGATGTGTTCCTTATATGTTCATCATTTTTATGACATTTTATCTTTGTTTATGTTTTATTTTTACCTGGATTGATGGGATTTTCTCCATTAATGTGGCAAGTTAATACCATCGTGTATGCGACTTACCACATTCTCTCCATGTCTTTACACATACCTCCTCCCAAAAGATAGATGGAACCTACCCCAAAGTTATCGACCATGTCATCTTATATAGAGGAGTTTCAGTCGATAGAATATAAAGATGAAAGTGTATATGCATGTGTGTTTCTTGTAACTAAATCCACATTTGTTTTTTGTTTTTTTTCACTTCACTATTATTTTTATTATGCCTTCTCTATTCATCTTTTTTGTTGCATGCCTTATATGTTCCTTATGTTTTTTGGGTATTAATCACTTTATGGTTTTTTTAGCATGCTTTCACATATGAGTTAACGTTCAATTGTATGTTAATGAACTCACATGGTTGTTATTCACATGTTTTATATTCAGTCTAATGTTATTTATATATGCACCAAATTTATATTGGGTTAAGGCTTGGAATGGAAGATGTGTGGGTCATTGATGTGGAAGCCACCGTCATTTTCCGAATGGATAAATGAGCTTTTCTTCACTATTATGGAAAGTTAATGCCACACTGTCCACTACAAATATTACTAATTTTTTGGTGTGCTTTATTTATTCATATTTTTTTGCATGCTTTCACATGTTATTAAATGTTTAATGATATGTTAATGGAGTGATGGAACATCACACCAAAAAACATAGTTCCCTACCTTTTGACATTTCTCCTCCCCCAAAATGGATTGAACCTACACAAAATTTGTTGACAATGTCACATTATAGACAAGATTTTTTGTTAGTAAGTTGTGGGGTTAAAAGTGCGTAGATGTGTTTCCTTACCCATTACTAATCCCACAATGTTGATGGAATCCCTAAAGGTTTCAATTCACTACCAAGACCATTCAAAGTCTCCCTATAATAGTAAACTTGAAGAGGATTGTGGTTCTATGTTGATTCGAATGACTAGTTGGAAGGTGAGGCCCACTCTCACCATAGGGCATTTCAAAGTTTTAGTATACATATTTATTAAATAGGCCTCATTTATGAGAAATTGATTGGATAATAAATTTTGATCGTATCTCAAAATTGAGTGTCATAATTTGTAAAATTTCATGGTTTTTAATTTTTTATGCATTGGACCTATTTACATTATAAAATGCACTAAAATATAAAGTGCCAAAATCTAGGAGTGCCAAGCATAATTTCAGGGAGGTATACAAACTATTGTGATTCCTTATTTCTCCATTTCTTTAATTTATTGTAAACAAACACAAATTATCTACAATTTATCCTAATTCATTTGATTTTCTAACACCCTTAAACTATAATCAATGGAAGGAACTTGCCTTGCAAAATAAGAAGCTCTATAGGATAACTATGGCTATGCAATCTAAACCGGATATAGATATGGAAAAAATGATTTGACAAGTGTGATGAAGATTTTTGTTTTCTATGTCTTTAAGTGTCATTATATTTGTGTTTTCACATTAAATCAACCAAAACACCCAAAGAAGTCTGGGATACCCTAGATATCAAACATTTTAGGAACTTGGATGAGATTAGAGGGCATGAATTGAAAACTGAGTTGATTAGTCTTAGCTCTAGAGATTTTGATACACTTTAGGATTAATTCACCAATTCAATTCATTGAAATTACAACTAAAAGAATGAAAAATTGATAAGAAGGATTCATAACTTATATTTTTTATCCTTTCAAAACTTGGACCTGAGTATTCTATTTTCATCTCCACCTTCCATTCAACTAAGAGAGCACTCGATACTTCATGGATTATTCCCTCATTTGATGAGTTTGTTTCAAACTTGACACAAGAACAACATAAAATAATTTATATGGGTGCACTAAAGTCTAATAAACCACATGCTCTACTTACAAGACATGACATTGTAAAGGTCTCAAAAGAGAAGAAACAAAACAACAAGGATCGTGAGCGTAAGAAGGATCAAGACACAACCAAACCAAAGATTGACACTTCCTATTATAGTGTTAAATAAAAAAATGAGAGGGTCATATGTGGGTATTTCATGGGAAACCATGATGAAAGTAAGTTTTTAAAAATTAGATTGATCACCTCATGAGTCTTATTGAGAAGAACAACATAGGGGTTCTTGAGTCTATCAAACCATCTTCATCAACCTAAAAATCTAAGGAAAATGACAATAGGAAAGGGAAAGAATAAAGAAAATAAAAAACAAAGGGGTGAGGTCTAGTTGTTGTGGTACCTCTATCTCTTACATGGGTTATTAATTATAGTGTATTACATCATATGGCTTATTCACATATGGATTTCACTTTCTTAAATACATGTGACATGTCTTCTATTCAATTAGGTGATGATAATTATACATAGGTTTTTGGGAGAGGGAATTTTGATGTGATTGGTAAAACATTTAATAATATTATAAATATTCCATCACTATCAACTAATCTCCTATCAGTATATCATATTACTCACCTTGGTCAGGGCATGCAAGTTGAGTTCACTCTAGATTCAATGTATGTCTGAGAGTTGCATAATGATGATATCATCATAGTAGGTTTAGTTGATCATGAGACTTGGCTATATTTTGTGTCCCACTTTATCCTTATTTTAGATACTTCATCATATTCATGTGTAGTTGATGACACATTCAACCCTAGGCACATTTATGATGTTGATGACTTATATTTTACCAAAAATGACTACAGTAGTAATGGGGACCTACTTCCATCAAATCCTTGTGACCTTTCATGTCTTGAGGAGTTATTTATATATCCACCTATTTATGGTCCATCACAAACTTCTTAGGGAGCAAGATCTTTTTTTCACAACACATCTGACATTAAATAGTCTTTTACATAGTTACAGGGCCTTCCACACTCCTTCTCTTCTACTTCAAATGCACCATCACTTCATGGATCATTTTACATTTATAATTTGATTATGGAACATAGTTACTTGTTTGGGAACCACACCTTATTTGGATATCCATCAAATACTTGGTAGATTCATTCACCTTTTCATGGTTGTCCACTCTTCAATGCATCTACTTCTAATCCATGGTCACTCTAGGAGGGTTCTTTGTTGGCTACATGTAGTTGTAGCTTCGAGTTGGATTTCTAGTCCTACCTTATCTTCTTTGTCTCTCTTTTGTGGGTGGGGGAGAGGTTTTTTCCTACTAGGTTTTCTTCTTTTACTCAACTTTTTAAGAGTTGCATTGTATATGGGTACCTCTTCAAGACTTGTTGCTGGGACCCATTTTTTTATCTAGCCACCTAAGATACACTTAAGGGGGTGTTAATATAGGATATTTAATATTCCATCTATTTATTTGGAAAATCCCTACACATATAGCTTCAGCTTGCTTAGGTGATTCTTTAGTTTACGATAGTTAGCTACCACTTACTTTAGCTAAGTGGTTATTACACATTTGTTCTCCACTAGGATACTATTAGTTAACTCCGTGATTCTATGTGGAAGTTACATCCTGTTTCTCCTATATAATACACTTATTCTAAATCTATTTCTCACTGGAAATGAATACAAATCACATTAATATGTTATTATGAGTTATTTATTTTTGTAGTATACTTGTTTTGCTCTTATTTGAATATGTGTAACTATTTGCATCCTCATGTTTATCATTGTCTCAGCACAAATCCAATAATTAGCATGTTTATTTTTTTTGGAATAACTTTTTTTGCAAAAAAGATAATGCAATAACATCGGTCAATAATCTCAATCATTTTTCTATCTTTTACAAAACACTCCTATGAATTATCATATTCCTCACATAACCATGTGTTATCTTATTTGATATAAGTTGTCTTCTATGTAATGGACATTTATAATTCACCAAAAACTTATATTTTACTTGTGAAGGATAGTTTTGATGCATCTAAAATGACTTCCTAGGTACAAGTAGGTAGAGAAAGCTAAGTTGAGTAAGTTAGAGACATCGCTAGTGGTTGTTTGATGTGTGCAATAAAAAGAAGTGTTGTGTCTCACCACTAGATCTTGGACATGAACCCAAGAGGAACTAATATGGAAAGGACATCTAGAATATTTTTCATTCGACTTGCATTGCTAAGCAAAGATAATACAAGAATAAATTGAAGTTGGATATGATGTAGACTATGAAGATGAGGTTGATCACCCCAAAAAACATCCTCATATCTCAATAAATAATTATCGAGATCATCTCCAAACTCAATTTTCCCACCAGTGAGTAAAAATAGTTATAATTTTCTCTCATAGTAACAAAATAATTTTTTTTCCTTTACAATGTCATCTCCAAAATTACTTATATTTAATGCCCAAATTTTCAAATGGATGAACTATGTCACTTGGAAAATGAAGATGTGCACTATCCTTTATTTTGAAGGAATATGAGGCATCATAATAGGTTCTGTGCAGGTTCTTACTGATCTCGATGTGCTCATGAAATATGAAATGTCTTATTATAAATCCTTGATGTTGATTATGTTAGGCATCACTGATGATGTTTATTTGCATGTCAGGGATGAATAAAAAGTAAAGAAAACATGGGATAAATTAGAAACCATCTATGAGGTGAAAAATAAGACCAATATCCTCTATTTGTTGTTGAAACTTCATACACTCTATGGAGTCTGATGAGAAAGTTGAGGAATTCTTATATCTAGTGGTTGAGATATGAACACAAATTTTATCATTTAGTGAGATGGTATATGACCAAATATTTATCCATATCACCTTGAGATCACACCCTTCCCAATTAAGTATTCATCATGATTCTAAATGTCTCCAAACAAAAAATGTCATTCGAATAACTCGTGAACCTATTTTAATAATAAGAAGCCATCAACTCAGTGTAGGATGAGTTGAAAGATAAAGATATTATCGAAAAGTAATAATGAGGTTATAGGTCTCATAAAAGACCTCTAGAGAAGCAACCATAAAAACAACAACTATCTCAGTATCATCAGAAATCACAAAATTCAAAGAGGTTATGTTGCATTTGTCAAACAACGACTCATGATTCAAAAAAATACTACTATAATGTCCTAAAACAAGGGTTTTAAAATAAATAAATCACTTCAAGGTGCGATGATTCTAAAAAATTGAAAAAATACCCTCATTGATGAAAGTAAAAGGGACATCTTGCAACTCAACAAGATGATGAATCTGATGAGGAGACACTTAAAGAAGATAATTATAGCACAAATTCATGTCCCACTCAATACATGTTAGGTGACAATAATCTATTTGATTCATTGACAAACCAACCCACTGGCTATTGGGTTAGGATCATCGATGATAAAGAGTATGTTACAAAAGGAATAGGACAAGTCACCAATCCTCTTAAAACATGAAAATGTACACTCTCAAAGGTATTATATGTTTCTAGATTGGCATCCAACATATTATCAGTCAGTTATCTTTTTAATCATCATATAAAGGTGGGGTTTCTTATCTAAAATGGCATCAAATCTTGCTCGATCTCATGAAAAGGTATGGTTCTTGCTAGAGAATTTTTGGAAGATAAATTATTTCCTTTAGATGTTATTTCGTCTTCTACAGTAGCTCTACCTGCATCTACGGTAGAATCTAGTACTCTCTGGCACTCTCATTATGATCACCTATTTGTTGGATCTTTATACCAGTTGAGTTCAAAAGGAATGGTACATGGACTTCTTAAGTTGTTGAGTTCCTTGCCTTTTTTCCCTGGATGCATTACAGGTAAACAACACAGAGATCCATTCAAGACAATCACATTTCATTCTAAAAAATGTTTGGAGGTTGCTCATATCAATCTAAGTAGACCGTTACCTACTTCATTTTTTGGATATAAGTACTTCCAACTGTTCATGGATGACTACTCTTGGAAGACATGGGTGTTTCTTTTTGAAGAAGACTGATGCCCTTCATCATTTATAGGTATTCTATCAGTAGGTTGTGAAGGAGTCCAAACAATCTCTTCTTCTCCTCCACTCAAACTGAGGAGGGAATTCACATCAAAGAATTTTTTGGCATTCCACAACTAATAACACATCAAATAAATTTTACTACTCCCTAAACGCCCTAACATAATGACATTATTGAGAAATAGAATCACATAGTAATGGAAATAGCTCACTGCATGCTATCAACAACAAAGCTGGTGAAATTATATTAGTTAGAATTAGTCTAGATATATTTTTATCTTCTCAACAAGGAACCAATGAAGATTCTAAAAGACAAAATGCCAAAATAGCTATGGAGTGGTAAAAATCCATTTATTTCTCATCTAAAAGTGTTCAGTTTCACAACATATATGCATGCCCCTACTCAAAAGAGGAAGAAACTTGAGTAAAAAACACTTTTGTGCATTTTATTAGGATATAACACTAACTTGAAAGCATACAGTCTCAAGGATCCTAAGATGAAGAAAATATATGAAAGTAGAGATGTGGTTTATGATGAGTCATCCTTTGAATTAGTGATGCAGAAATAAGAATAAACACCAACCACCTCTCACCAATTACTCTCTGAGTTAGATGATGAGGAGAATTATCAAAGAGAAGATGAGATACAAAGGGAGCTATATGTTGATCTTAGAGGATTAAAAAAAACACTAGGTATTTTTACACATCAACAAATTAGTTCTTCACATCAACATTAAAGTTCCCATTTGAAGTGGGTATGAAGCACCATCAAAGACACCCATGTATAAAATACCCAGAATAGTACATCTAGAGTCAAAACAAGGAGTCAGAAAAGCAATGAGGTAAATGTTTCACTCATGTTTACAATAGTTGATAGCTGCTAACTTGATAATGTTCATGTTGAGTGTGGAGCCCTTTGGGGCTATCACAATACCTTAGGAGTATATTTTAAGGGCCTAGAGAGCTCTACAAATGTGTGGAGCACAATTTTACCTACTCCACCTTTTTTGGAACCTTGTTCCACATGTGAGTGGAATATTCTTAGTATATTTCTAATTTTTATCTTTCAATATTCTATGGAGTTGGTTAATAGATCTCTATTTTCCATGTTGACTTCCTCGATCTGAGGGAGTTGGTTATTATTTGAAAAATGTAATGCCTTCCTTATTTCAAGGATTTGGTTGTAATCACATGTTGTTAGAAAATGTGACATTTAAAAGTGGATGCTCTCTCTTGGCATGTTCCTTCTTGGATGGGATCTTATATGACCTTAGTGAGGTGGAACTTAAGTGTCATTTATGGATGATGCTTATTTTGGAATAAGCATGGCACAATTTTTCCTCCTTTTATGTATTTTCCTTCAGTTGTTATATATATAGGGTCTGATGTGGCCTTTATAGGTTGATGGTTTATTTTTAGGGTGTGGCTTTGAGGATTAGAGTCAAAGTGTAGATGTTTTTGCAAAGTGTATTTTTTTATTGTAGGGTGTGGTAGAGTATCTTGTTGAGATAAAGTGTATGTGTCAGTGAAAGTGCAGTATTTTGTGCAATATTTTATATAGGAGATTTTTCTATCTCTATAAGAGTTCATTGTAGTCTTGTGTTTAATTACAATTATATTGATAACTTTCTTGGTGGATGTAGCCCACATTGGGTGAACCACAGTAGATCTGTGTTATGTGTGTTTGATTATTGTTCTCTCCATTTTAATGCTTTAATTATATCTATGATTTGAGGAATGTTTCTATTATGCATGCTATTGCATAAGTTAGATTTTATTTATGGTTATATTAAATCTGATTTAAAAAGTTTTTAACTCCTAACAACTAGTATCAGATCCATTGGTTATGTTTTGCTAAAGTGGTAAATCATAGGAAGGCTATTAGCTTGAGTGGGAGTTATGGGAGAAGAGATCATTCAGAGTTGAGTAGTTTGATGGTAAAAATTTTGGTTTGTGGAAAATGCATATGTATGATTACTTATATCATAAGGAGCTACATCTCCCCTTGGAGGGGAAAGTAGAATAACATGTAAGTATGGGTGATGCAGATTGGTCATTACTTGATAGAAAGGAATTGGGAGACATACGGTTATGCCTTGCATCTTATGGTAAATCTAATATTTATAATGAGAAAACCAAAAAATATATCATGGATAAACTTATAAAATTATATGATAAACCCTCTGCTTCTAATAATTTTTTCCTTATGAAAATATTGATTAACATAAAACTGTCTGAGAATGGTTCAATAGCTAATCATATAAATGATTTTAATACAATTTTAAGTATGCTCAATTTAATTTGAATTAAGTTTGATGATGAACTTAGATCTTTACTAATATTATGTTCTTTACCTGATAGTTGGGATAGTTTGGTTATGGCTGTGAGTAATGCAGTCCCTGCCAAGGGAAGCTTGAATTTTGAGTATGTTGTAAGTGTGATCCTTAGCAAGGAGATGCAAAGAAAAAACACTAATAAGTCATCTTTAGGTAATGAATTATCCATTGATACTAGAGGGATTCAAAAATACAACAGCAAAGATAACCATGGAGATTCAAAAGATAGATCTAAGTCCAGATCTATATCCAAGATGATATGCTTGCATTGGGATAAGAATGCCAACAAGAAGAAAATGAATGAGGTAAATGTGACATCAATTAAACATGTTAGGATGCCTTAATTATTTCTAAGGATAGTTTTTTTGAGTCTTGGGTATTAGATTTAGGGGCCTATTTTCATGCCACCCCACATAGGCATTATTTTATTGATTATGTTCAAGAGAATCTAGGACATGTTTATCTTGGTGATGATGAACCATGTGATATAGTAGGGAAAGGTTGTGTTCATGTTAAGATGAAGAATTGGAACACATATATCCTTAAGGATGTTAGACACATGCCTATGTTGAGATGGAATTTGGTTTTAGTGGGACAATTAGGTAGTGAGGGATGTTCAGTATTGTTTACTACAGATTCTTGGAAAGTTACCAAAGGTGCTCTTGTGATTTTGAGAGATAATAAAGTTGGTAATTTATATTTGATTAGTATTGTTGATTCTCTTTATTTAGTTACTAAAAATGGAAATGTAACTGTGTGTCACTATAGGCTTAGTCATATGAGCGATAAACACATAGAGATATTAAAAAATAAGTTGCCTGGATTAAAAGTTGTAGATCCAGACTTCTATGAGAATTGTGTGTATGAGAAATAGAAGCAGGTTAAGTTCCTAAAGATTGGACCCACAAAGAAAGAGCATAAGATATATTTGGTACACTCAGATGTATGGGGACAAGCCCATGTATCTTCTATTGGTAGATCCAATTATTATGTTACTTTTATTGATGATGCAACTAGGAAAGTTTAGATTTATTGCATTGAAAAGAAAGCTGATGTATTTGAAACTTTTAAGAAGTGGAAAGCCTTGATTGAGAATGAAATAGGTCTCAAATTAAAATGTCTTAGATCATATAATGAAGGTGATTATTATAGTAATGCTTGCTTTCATTTTTGTTCTAACAATGTATTCTATAGGCAAAGGACAGTTCTAAGAAGTCCACAATAGAATGGGGTATATGAAAGGATGAAGAAAATACTAATGGAATGTGCTAGGAGCATGAGGTAACATGTAGGATTGTCTTTATAGTTTCAGGAAAAATCACTTAGCATGATAATATATCTAATTAATAGAGGACCTTATATGCCTTTAGATGGAGGCATTTCTAAACAAGATTGGTCTAGTAAGAATGTTGATTATTTTTTTGTTAGAGTCTTTGGATGTGAGTATTTTGCTCTCATTAAGAAAGAGGATAGGACCAAGTTAGAGTATAAATTATATAAATACATATTTGTTGGTTATAGTGAAGATGACTTTGGTTTTAGTTTATGGAGCATTAAAGATAGGAAAATATTTCAGTCTAGAGATGTAGTCTTTAATGGAAAATTTACGTATAAGGATTAGGTACAGGAATATGATTAGGAACAAAAAGAGTACACAATATTGGATGAAATTGTAGATGGAAAACTATCCAAAGATTCAGTTTAGGAACCTTCTACACAAGGACCCCAAAATCTTATGGTAAGAAGATCCTCCTAGGGGAAGAAGAGCACCTAAACATTTTTCTGCTTCTTTGAATTATTTATTACTCATTAACAAAGGAGAACCAAAGTTTTATGAGGAATCAATGTAGGTAGATGCCAAGATGAAGTAGGAGCAAGCCATGGATGAGGAGCATAGATCTCTCAAGGAGAACTAAACATGGGATTTGGTAAGGATAGCTAAAGGCAAGAGTGCATTACCAAACAAGTGGATCTTCATAACAAATGAAGAGGATGAAAGGAGAAAAAGATATAAGGCTAGAATGGTGGTCAAGGGGTTTGAACAAATACTAAGTATTGATTTTTATGAGGTTTTCTCTCCTATTGTAAAAATGACTTCTATTAGGACTTTTATCGGTTTAGTTTTAGTTGAGGATTTTCTCTTATAACAGCTAGATGTGAAAACTACTTTTCTTCATAGTGATTTGGATAAAGAGTTGTATGTGAAGTAACCACAAGGTTATGAGGTCAAAGGGAAGGAGAAATATGTGTGCAGATTAAAGAAGAGCTTGTATGGCCTAAAAATATATACACAATAATGGTACAAGAAATTTGATTGTTTTATGTTGGAACAAAAATATCAAAGGTGTCATTTTGACCATTGTGTGTATATCAAACATTTTGATGATGGCTCCTTTATTATATTATGTTTTTATGTCAATGAAATATTAGTTTTAGGAAAGAACATATAACATATTCATATTCTCAAGAAATAGCTTATTGACTCCTTTTCTATTAAGGATTTGGGTGCTGGAAAGCAAATCTTTGGTATGAGGATTACTTGTGATAGGAAGGAGAGGAAGCTAGATTTATCCTAATCAAAGTATGTGAAGAAAGTCTTGAAAATGTTTAGTATGTTGGATGATAAATCTGTTGGTAATCCTTTGGTAGGCCACTTTAGATTATCAAAGCAACAATGTCCCAAGATAGAAGCTGAAAAGTTTAAGATGTCCAAGGTACCTTAATCATTATTCATTGGTAGCTTGATGTATGCCATGGTTTGTACTAGGGTGGATATTACACAAGTAGTGGGAGTTGTGATTAGGTATATGAGTGATCCAACTTATGAACATTGGCAAATAGTGAAATAGATTCTTTGATATTTGAGAGGAACCATGGATTTTGCATTATGTTATGGTGGATTAGATACCACTTTGCATGATTATGTGGACTTAGATATGATATGGGATATTGATAGTAGGAAAAGTACGATAGGTTATATATTTATTGTTGGAGATACAACAGTTAGTTGAATTTCAAAGATACAGAAGGTTGTGGCTTTGTCAACCACAAAGGTAGAGTATATTGCTACCAAAGAGGCTAGCAAGGAAATGATTTAGTTATAGGATTTGTTTTGAGAGTAGGGGCATGATCGGGAAGTTTGGAGACTACATAGTGAAATTTAGAGTGTTATTCATTTGGCAAAGAACTCCACTTTCCACTTGAGGAAAAAAAACATTTAGTTACATTATCACTTCATCAAGATAGATTTGGAGGAATACTTATTGAAGATATAAAAGATTCATACTAGCTATAATCCTATGGATATGATGACAAAGGTGGTCACATTGGACAAGTTGAGATTATGTTCAGATTTGGTTGGCCTTAGTGGTCATGGAACAGTGATATATTCTATTCAAGAGAAACAATCTCCAAGTGGGATATTTTTGAGTGTGGATCTCTTTGGGGCTATCAAATGACCTTAGGTGTATAGTTTATGGGCCTAGAGAGATCCACAAATGTGGGGAGCATAGTTTCCCCACTCCACCTTTTATGGAACCTTGTTCCATATGTGAGTGTAATATTCTTATCATATTTCTAATTTCTATGTTTCTATATTTTATGGAGTTGGTTATTAGATATCTATTTTCCATGTTGACTTCCTTGATCAGAGGGAGATGATTGTTCTTTGGCAAATTCAATGCCTTCCTTATTTCAAGGAGTTGGTTATGATCACATGTTATTAGAAACTGTGGCGTTTAAAGGTGGAGAATCTATCTTGCCATGTTGCTTCTTAGATGGGTTTTTGGATATCTTTGGTGAGGTGGAAATGAGGTGTCCTTTGTGAATTATTCTTATGTTGGATAAGCATGGTACAATTTATCATCATTTTATGGATTTTCCTTCATTTGATATATATACAGGGTGTGGTGTGGCCTTTAGAGGTTGATGGTTTATTTGTAGGGTGTGGCTTTAAGGATTAGAGTCAAAGTGCAGCTATTTTTGTAAGGTGCAGGTGTTTATTATAGGTTGTGGTAGAGAAACTTATGAGATACAGTAAAGTGCAGGTGCAGGGGAGAGTGAAACATTTTCTATAGGAGATTTTTATATCTCTATGAGAATTCAATGTAGTCTTGTGTTTGATTACAGTTATATTAAGAACTTTCTTGGTGGATGTAGCCCACATTGGGTGAACCACAATAGATCTATGTTATTTGTACATGATGCTTATTCTCTCAATTTTAATGCATTCATTATATTTATGATTTGAGGAATGTTTTCATGATGCATGCTATTTCATAAGTTAGATCTAATTTATGGTTATATTAAATCTAATTTAAATTTTTTTAATTTCTAATAGTTTGAGAAACACTAAGTCAACCTCAATGGAAGAAACCTATGGATGCTGAGTATGACTCACTCATGCAAAATCAAATTTGGGAACTTGTTGATCTACCTATAGAAAAGAAACCCATAGGTTACAAATGGGTTTTCAAAACTAAATACAAGGTAGATAGATCCATCGATAAACACAAAGCATGACTTATAGAAAAAATATATGCTCAGAAAGAAGGAATTAAATATGAAGAAACATTTTCACCCACTACAAATATCAAGACCATCAGAGTTATTTAGAAATTGGCAGCATAAAATAGATGAAAACTTTAGTAGATGGATGTTAAGAGTGCTTTCCTAAATGGTGATCTCAAAGAACAAGTATACATGACCCAACTAGAATCATTTGATGATGAAAAACATTCTAAAAAGGTATGTCATCTCATCAAAACATTTTATGGATTAAAACAAGATCTTAGGCTATGGTACATCAAGATAGATGATCACCTTTTACAATATGTTTTTACCCATAACCCCTCAAATTCTAACTTGTACATAAAGAAGGTAGGCACACAAATCATCATTCTTGTTTTATATGTAGATGATCTTGTGATCACTATAAGTTTAGAAGATCAGGTTAATATTGTGAAGAATGACCTCAAGAGATCCTTCAACATGATTGATTTGAGGCTACTCCATTACTAACTTGGCTTGGAGATATGGTAGAAATAGAATCACATTTTTATCTCCTATATAAAATATGCCAAGACATTCCTAGAAAAGTATAGAATGTTAGATTCTAAACCTCTTTCAACACCAGTGGAGAAAGGTTTACAACTCTCTCAATTTTAGGACTCACCTCAAGTAGATGAAACTCTCTATAGACAACTCATTGGGAGTCTCATCTACTTGACCCACAACAGATCAGACATGTGTTTTGTTGTGAGCTATCTCTCTAGATTTATGTAGGAGACAAATAAATGTCATTGGGATGCAGCATATCTTGTTTTGAGATATGTTTGAGATACACTTGAGTATGGTCTAGAATACAAGAAGAATACATAGTTCTTCTTGTAGGGATACACCAAATTGAAGCATGCCAAATATATTGATGATAGAAAGTCAACATTAAGATACATATTTGACCTTGGATATGGACCAATCTCATGGATTAGTAATAATCAAACTATTTTTCCTCTCTCATCCACTGAGGTAGAGTATCATGATACACATGGATCTATGTGCAAGGCAATATGGTTAAGTTGCATTCTAGATGATATGGGCATTAGTAAAGAGAAGCCACTTATTCTTCATTGTGATAATCAAGGTGTATTAAATATTGTGAAGGATCATGTTTTTCATGAAATAACCAAGCACATAGAAGTCAAATGTCACTACATTTGAGAGAAAGTCTTAAACCACCACATCTAGCTCCAATAATGCCCAACAGATGCATAGATAGCTGATATACTCAACAAATCCCTTGGGAAGGTGAAAATTTATCTATTTAGGGGGTACATTTGTAAAAATAATGTAATAAAGGGGGAATTTTAGCATAGATGATTAGAATAGTTAAATCGGTTACAACTATTCCATTATTTTTAGTTGTTGATTGGTCTCTCCCTAGATCCTTTGGATCTTTCTTCTATTTTCTGTAGCATCATGGTATATATATATGATAATCTATTTTGATGAATAAAATGTCAGATTTCAATGGTTTATATCAAAATTATTATTGCGGATTACATGTATAGTTTCATGTGATATGATTCATTTCTCCACACATGTAATAGGTAATTAGATATCATGGTTTTTTATTCCATTTCCTTTGATTTTGATTACATTTGTATCTTTATTATGACCTCCACCCTTGTTGTTAACTATAATGTCCTATGTATTAATTCTAAGAGGAAGGAGGTGTCTAATTTGGTTGTTACTGTTGTGATGCAGGGATCCATTCATGCTGGTACTCCAAAGATGGGGATATCCACCTTGACTGGTATTACATAGGAGTTCATTATACTTGGTACTAAGGAAATTGAACAATCAACCCTATTTTAGGTTGTGTTGTTGAGGGACATCATCCACCTTATTCTATGGCCTCAACTTATCGAGTCAGGGCATTTGGTTTTAGAATATGGGACTATTGATTAGTGACTACGAAGACATTTTGAGTGATGTCTTATTTTAGCTCTTCTAGAGCCCTAAAATTATTTTCATCATAGTTATGGTATTTAAATAAGCTGTAGAATACACTTCATAATTTTTGTACATAATGTTTTAGTAAATGAGAATTTGTAGTTTCATGTCTTATGATGTGACAAACTTCACATAACTATATTTTCATCATTGGGAATTCATTACAATGGTTTCCCTTAAGTCAATAATCAATGTACCATACATAAAATATTGGTTACTTCCCCTCCTATATTTCATCCATATTGCATAATATTGCATCTAACATGGCATAAAATTATGTACTATTAGGAGGGTATTCTTCATAGTCATATATGTTCAACTCTGATTATAGTAACTCTTGACTTAAATTTTTTAGTGAATAAATAATAGTACACATAAAATTGGATTATAATATATAGGTCTTCTACATACCAATAAACTTGGTTTGTATTATAAAAATAAAAATTCACCCCATTAATCATATTAGGAAATCAATGATCATAATCCCATATGGATTCTCCCAATTTTTGTTTTATTTATTTCAAATCTAAAATAGCTTAGCTGGCACACTTTTGCATCTTGAATTATTATATTAATTTTTTTTTTGCTCTATTTATGGGTCATAACTACATGATTATTATTGAAAATTAAATATAGAGATTAGTTAGCTAAAGCTCCTATAAGTTTACTCTTCTTGTTCATGTCATTTGTGACACCCTTAACTTGCCACTTCATTTCACACATTAATAAGTAGTATTTTAGGTCAGTTGACCCATCATATGACAATAATGTACCAAAAGATACTATAAGTAACTTCATGTTTCCTAATATTTCACTAGTTATGATTGGTTTGAGCTATGTGTGCACTATTATTTACAAACTAGCTATCAAAGTGCTTTGTATTCCAAGAATATTGAAATCAATGGATCTCTAGATTCATCTCCACTTGCCTTATTTTGTCTTTCTAATATTGTTAAAATTTATTCAAACCACTTTTTATTCACTATTAACTCTAAAATACATCTGATCTACTATTGTTAATAATTAAAATAGGTTTAGGGGATATGTCTCCTAGAGTGAATGAATCATACCTAGATTTTCCATCATGACCACCCCTTAACACTACCTAAACTTGTGTTTCATCATTGATTCTTGCAAATACTCTCCTTCCCATTAAAAATATAATTGATGCCTATGTAGCTACTCACTAAACCTATTGTTAATTTATTCTACCTTCCCTTCAACAACATATTTATTATTTATCCATTATGTTCCCTCATCTCTTTCTAGGCCAGTCTCTAATTCCCAATTGGTCTCTATGTTCTCTTCAGTTATTTCATTTCCTTCAATCCCTTCTAGTGGGTTTTGACCTTCAAATTCAATTAATTCTTCTAGAGGTATAGTTACTCTCATTATCTTCATATCTTCCCAACTACTCCTACTTATATCTACATGTGGTCCATCATCTTTTACATATTTGTTTCTTGTTCCATCTTTTATATTGTTATGTTTCCCTTTGAATCACCAAAAGTATTTTATCATCTTTCTTCACTAATTTATCCATTATCTCAATTTTGGTTTAGATTCCTTGGTTCAAATATTTTTCATTAAGCTCAATTAGGCTTGTATACCCATAGTTTTTTGCATGACAAATCTATGTTGGTTGGAATCGACACTATAGCCTTTTGCACAACTAGCATTTTTAACAACATGGGAATTCACTTCAAAAATTTAAATTTGATCCCTCTAAAATTATATAGTAGTCTTCATCCAATGGTCAATCACATGGGTCTATTAAATGTCTTGGTTACATAATTGTTTCAACTTTTGTTCACTCCACATAAAATGGTATATTTCATAACGTCTAAAGTAATGGTATTCGAGTCTAGATAAGCATGATACTACCAAATAAAACAACTCACACCAAACTATTTCATATACTTATTCATGGACATAATTACAAATAATCTTATAGATTCTTCCTCTATGATCTCACATATATTCATATCTAGCCAATTCTCAATGTCCCTTTGACTAGTCAACTATTTGAACATATTCTAGTCCCAACAATGAAACCCTTATTAGCAATGATCCCTAGAATATCTCATAAATATATGTTATATGTTTTAGGCTGTGAACATTATAATGAGACACTAAATTAAGATATGAATTACAAAGTAGATTAAAGATAAACTTTTTGCAATATCATACACATAAATTTCTTGTTATTTGTGATAGGCGTATTTGTACTTATTATCATTATATTTATTTTATGAATTCAAACATAAAAATTATGCAATAATCTATTAATTTTCAAGGAAGATATAATTAAATCATAATAGATACATATATAAATTTCAAAACATGTTTTACACGAAAGGATACAAATTCAATATATTCCGTAAAATTCATTAACTAATATTTAATTTTACAAAGGCATGATATATATTGATTGCAAAGAGACTATGGCTTTTCATGTTATTGTAATTTATTTTATGTACTGAAATATCTGAGGTACCCATTAAAAATTCCATGTGTTTCATAAACTGACATTAATCCATATTTTATACCAAATATGCCATAATGTACAATTCTCACATGTTCAAACTTACAAAAAATTATGTGAATTATGCTTCACATCTTCCTTCTAACATCTTTTTAACTCATAGAAGACCAAATATTTCTTATTAAGTTTTTATTGTTTCAAGGTATATGTCTAAATCATCTAAGATTCATATGAATATAGTAAAGAGGATATTGAAGTGTGTGATACACACTATCAATTTTGGTATTCATTATTATGCCACTAAAAATATTAAACTTGCTAGTTTAAGTGATTCTAATTGGGGAGGTAATTAAGATGACCAAACTTTAATAATCAACAATTATTTTTCACTCTGTTTAGGTTTGGTTAAATACATCTCAAATAAGTATAGTTTGATTACCTTTTCACTTACAAAAACATGAAGGGAATAATTTTGGATAAGTATTGTTGAGCGCTACATTTTAGTATTTTTATTAAAGAAGAATAAAACCATATAATTGAATTAGATTACACTACTTTTAATTTAAGTAATCTTTTAATTTATGGAGTACAAGAAGGAAAAAAGGAAAAAGGAAAAATAAAATTATTGTGTTGCTCTGGGTTTTTTGTGCTCTGTATGGCGCATAAGTCTTGGCAATTATTTATATATTAATGAAAGTTTGTCTTGGGTGAATTGTGAGAAGTGTTTATTTTTTATTAAAAATCTTTAATTTATCCAAATTTAATTATATCAAAATTGTTCAATCACTATGATTAAGAAAAATAAAATAAGAGTCTATAATATTTTCACTGGTCATTATTGAACTGGATTATTTTGAGGAAGCGATGTTTTATCTCATGTGTAAGAGAAAACCTAGTATTATATTACACTAAGCAAAGTCATAGCACAAAATAGTTTGTAATGAAGTCATTAGTGTCAATTTCAATAAACACGATGATGTTTTTCAAAACGCTGCTACTTACCAAAACAAAGCCTGCAATTCTCCTTAAAATATTCATTTGCTTTCCAAAAGAATAACGCAATGTCAAGGGAAAAACATTTTACGTAATGAATATTAAGTAGAAAAAAAATTGTTAAGATAGAAAAAATCTATTATATAAACTTATATAAAAAATTTGCACATCCAACTTATTAAACAGTTCAATTTTAAATAAATTTTCATTTGAAAGGATATAAACTATTAGTCAGAACAACATATAGGAGTTCACAATTTTTTTATTTTAACTGTAGGATGAAACATCTAAATATTTTCAAAAAAATAGTGCATCAGTTAGAATCGGTCCATGGATAAATTGACCTTCTTCGATGTAATTCCAAAATCCATTGGGTATCCATTCCACTAAATTTATTTCAAACAAATTCCACTAAATATAAAAGGAATACTACATTTTTGACATCTGTGATTGATCAATTATATTTAACAATTAGTTAGTGAGTATTCATCTCCATCCTATTATCTACCTGAATAATTAAAAGGTCTATAAAGTTAAAGATAAACATTTATGGGCCACATAGTGGTTACTCCATATTTCTATTGTGTTAATTTCATAGAAATTGTAATAAAAAATTGTTACAACTTTTGAATTCAACACAATATGTGAAATATGAAATAGTTTGTTATATACATTTTTAAATTGTAATATTGTTATGGGTTTAGGATAATAACTCTATTTCATCTTAAGATGAATTTCTATGTGATCCTTACTATACTTTTTATGAGGATATACTTTCATACTATCTATTCTTTTCATGAAATAATTAATACATTTTTAATATATATAATTTTTTTATATTTTAAAAAATTTATTTGAGCTAATTACAATCAATATTTTAAAATTATTATTTTTGAATAAATAAATAATATGTATGAAAGAAGAAATCAAAACAAATCATGGCAGTAAGAAAATAACTTAAACGTGTTCTTACTTAAACATTTACATGTGTGCGTACATATTTATGGTGTAGATTATTTTCACAATTGGAACCTTATGATTGGTTGTAACATGAAAGAAAGCTATAGTACCTATGTGGACTAAAAATATAAAGTAAAGAAGGCAGAGTGAAGTTGCCCTTAAATATCCACTCAGCTTGTGACAATTGTTCTTTTTACTTTGCCTTTGATGAAAGCATATACATGCCTAAAAAAACTTGAAGAAGTATAATCTGATAAGAAATGTGCCCTATGAGAAGTAGACAACAAAGGAATACACTATTGAATTTTAAAACATAACACAATAGAGGGACTAGATTTATCTTTACCAATTGAAAAATCTGCTATAACACTGTCCATCACTTGAAAGTATTTGATCCTCCACCCCACTTTTAATGTAAGTATGATCACCACCATTGAAAATCCCATTTCAATAGACAACCCAAGACTCATCCAATACCATATAAACCATGCTTGGGAAGATAAAAGGTTGAATAAGATGTTGTTGTGCAAAAAATGAACCAAGATCAATCAAAATACTGTGCAAAATTATGAGAGAATAGAGAGAGATAGATGGAAATTTCTACAGTGATTTTTATAATTTTTATTAACTTCTTCTTCATACAAAATTCTCATTCCATAGTTGTACACAACATGCAGCGATGGCTGTTCTGGAGACTTCTGAAAAAAACATTCCAAAAGGAGGGAAAATAAGTATTAATTCACCTAACTATACGAAATGCTATGAGAGAGGAAAAACAAAGTCAAACTTTCCAGATTTTTAAAAATATCCAACTGCTCCTAGATCCTACGAGATACTATAATTAAAGCACATAGGGAGTTAAAATTATAGACTTCCAAACACTCCACCTTTATTTCAACTTCTATTCATGAAATACCACTCCAATACATTTTGAAATAGTAAAACGTTTTTGTAAAAATGGTTGGAGATCATATAAAAATTCATCAATCTTCTCCAAATATTGTTGTTTCACTTCCGGAGCTAATTGAAAAGTTATTTTCTGAGCTACAGACTTTTGCAAAGTCAAAAACTCCTAAACCACTTTGTAAACACTAGAATGTCTTCTTTGCCAATGGCTTTATAAATATGTCAGCGAACTGATCTTCAAACCTGAAAAAATCTAGGTAAATTTCTTTTTTATTTACCTGTTCTATAATAGAGAGATACCTGGTATCAATATGTTTAGTTCACTTGTGAAGAACATGACTTTTGGACAATGTAATTGCAAAGCTGTTATCACAAAATATGGTTTTTGCCTCTATTTTCTCATTTTCTAACTCTATTAAGACTCTTCTCATCTGCAAAACTTGGCATGCTGCTATAGTAGCTGCTATATATTCTACTTATACACTTGAGAGAGTAATGATGGGTTGCTTGTTTGATGTATATGCAACTGCACAGGATCTAAGTGTGAACACACAACCAAAAGTACTCTTTTGGTCATCCATGCTTTCTGCATAGTCACTGTCTATATATCCTACTAATTTGAAATCTTTTGATGCAGTGTATAATATTCCATGGTTTCTTGTTCCATTTAAATACCTCAGAATCCTTTTTCCTACCAACCAATGTAATTATTTTGGCTTTTTCATAAACTTGGATATCAGACTGACTATGTACATTATATCTGGCCTAGTACCTATTAAATACATTAAGCTTCCCACCAATCTCTTCCATAAAGTTGGATCAACATTTTGACCTTTTTCATTCTTGCTCATCTTCATCCCTGTTGCTATAAGGGTTGGTACTCAACTGAAATTATCCATTTTGAATCTCTTTAAAATATCTTTTTTGTATTTTGCTTGACATATAAATATGCCATCATCCCTTTGTTTAACTTCTATTCCTAGAAAGAACTTCATTAGATCTAAGTTTGTCATTTCAAACTCTTGTTTCATTGCTGGTTTGAACAAATCAATTGATAAGTCTCCAGTGAAAATAAAATCATCTACATATAAACAAACAATTAGAATCTATCTTTTTTCATTCATCTTGATGTATAGGGTTGGCTCACCACTACACTTGTTAAATCTGTTCTCCATGAAGTATGAATCTATCCTTGCATACCATGCTCTTGGGGTCTAATTCAATCCATATAAGGCTTTCTTCAATTTGCATACTTTGTTTTCTTAACCTAGATCTTTGTATCTAGGTAGTTGTTGAAAATATACTTATTCAAGATATCCATTAAAAAACATAGACTTTATATCCATTTGATATACTTTCAACTTATTTTGTGCCATTATTCTCAGTATTATTCTGATTATGTCCATCCTAAAAATTGGAGCAAATGTTTCATTATAATCTATACCTAGTTTTTGTACAAAACTTTTCACAACCAGTCTAGCCTTATAATTTTAAATATTGCCTTCTCCATTTAATTTTGTTTTGAATACCCATTTGACACCACTTACTTTCTTCCCTACTGGAAGATCAACTAGATCACATGTTTCATTTTTCTCTATAGAATCCATTTCTTCATTCATTGAATTTACCGATTCTTCGTGTTGTACTACCTCTCCAAAATAGGTTGGATCAGCCATGGAATACAGTGCAAATTCAAAAAAAAAAATCCTCTTCATCATCTTAAATGCTTTGATAAATATCATGTAGACTTCTTGTTTTTATTGGTTTAGGAGAGTTGTCACTACTGTGATAATTTTCTTGTTCTATTTGCCTCAAATTTTCTCCCATTTCAATAATTTCTATTGGAGCTTGTTGTTTTTCTCTTTTTGTCATGCTCCTTAGCCTATAACCTAGTTGTGGTGCATTATAAATTGATTGATTTGGCACAATGGAAGGAGGAGGTATCACTGCAGTGATAGCTAGAGGTCCTTGCTACTGATTTATTTCTTCAAACTCTTCTTCACTTGGAAATATTGAGGTAGTGACTACATATACCTTGTCAAAATTTCCATCCCATGCTTCTTCTTCTAAAAATTCAACATCTCTAGTCACTATAATCTTTTGTGTGACGGATTATAGACTTTGTATCCTTTTATGTGTTGATCATAGCCAACAAAGATGCATTTTTCTACTTTATCATCTAGTTTTCTTCTTAGTTTATCATGTATGTGCACATATGTTACACATTTGAATACTCTCATGTGAGCTACACTTCTCTTCATCTTTGTCTATGCTTCTTGTGGCACTATGCCTATCACTGATTTATTAGGACATCTATTTAAAATATAAGTTGCACAGGGTATTGCCTTAGCGAAATATTCATTTGGAAAATGTTTTGATTTCAGCATGATTCTTGCCATCTCTATTAATGTTTTATTCTTCCTCTCTACTACTCCATTCTATTATGGAGTGTATCTGGAAGTGAATTCCTTCTGGATTCCATGTTCTATACAAAAAATTGAAAATTCTTTGGAGATGTATTCTCCACCTCTGTCTGTCCTAAGTGTCTTAATATATCTTCCTTTCTATTTTTCGATCATTATCTTAAATTTCATGAAGTACCTGAAGGCTTTAGATTTGTGCTTGAGGAAATATACCCAAGTATTTATTTTTTAGTCATCTATGAATGTTAGGAAATATAGAATTCCTCCAATTGATGATGTTTGCACAGGGCCACATATGTCTGAGTGGATGATTTCTAGAAGTTATCTTGCTCTGTAGGAAGTTCTTGTTGGAAAACTCTCCCTATGCTACTTGCTGAGAATGTATCCTTCACATTATTTGTTTGGTTTATCTATTAATGGTGATCCATTTACCATATTTTTTGTATGTAAGAGCTTGAGACCATTGAAATTGATATGCCTGAATCTTAGGTGCCAAAGCCAAGATTCATCTTGTGAATCTATTTTGAATGTGAATTAGGATGTTTCTTAGGTGATATATATATTTAAATATTTTAACTTTGAAATTTTTTGTCCTCCTTGTGGAGTCTCATTGGCAGCTCCTTAAACTAATAGATTTATTTCAGCCACTGAAGCATATTTGTTAACTCCTCTTGTGGATGTATATGGACTATAATTGTATGATGGAATTGCTGCCATGACATGTTGTGAGGAACCTTGGTCGACACCATGTTTACTAACATTTGCTGGAAATATCTGAATCTTCAAAGGGAACATATGGTTCTTAGTCATTTTAATCTAAGCGATCAGGGTGTCACTTAGAATTTTTTCAAGGATAGTCCAATTATTTTTTGCAAAGTAGACTTTGTACCCTTTTTGTAATAACTGGTAAGTGCTCATAATATTGTGTCAAAGAATATGAACATAGTAAATAATCAACATACACTTTCTTTCACCTTGCTTTGTTAAAATATCAATTGTCCCTTTGCCAAGGACTAGAACTTGATTGTCATTTCCTAACTTCACCTCAAACTTAATAGACTCATCTAGACATGAAAATTTTTACCTATTTTTGAACATGTGGTTACTACAATGACTATCAAGATACCATACATATTTTTCACTTTCTTGTTCAACAGTTCAAACAATAAGCATTGTATTGAAACTTTCACCTTTGGTTAAAAAATTTGCATTTTGTCTATTTAGATCTCACATTTTCTTTCTGCACTCACTTTCAAAATGTCTAAATTTTCTACATTTTGGATATGAGCACTATATATTTTATTTTTCATACTTGGGTGCATAAGAGTTTTAATTGATACTACACCCTCTAGACTTATTGATTCGACCTCTAAAACTATTGGGTACACTTGGGTTATCATTGGAGCAAATAATTTTGCTGAGATCCTCTATGATTATAATTAAAACTTCCTCTTCCTCGGGTTTTTGTTTTGGATTTGCCTCCTTTGGTTATGAATCTCCCTGTTCTTCTTGAAAAACTTGATCTTCCTCTTCTAGAACTTACTAAAAGTTGAGTTTTAAAAGCATTTTCTAGTAAAAAATTACCAAATCTACTCATTCTAGTTTCATATGTTTGGATATTACCCATTAGCTCATCTATAGAGAGATATGGTAGATCTTAAATTTGCTCAATAAAAACTAGAAAGGATTCAAATTTGAAAGGCAAAATTCTTACAATCTTTTCAATTGTCTTCTTATCTTCTACAATTTCCCCATAAGACCTTAGCTGGTTAATAATCCCCATTGCATGGGTGAAAAAATTATCTACAATGTCATGTTATTTCATCTTGAGGTTTTCAAAATATCTCCTAAGCATTTTTAGCTTGGATTTAACTTTATCAGTTTCTTCGTAAGTTATTCTAAGGATCTCCCAGGGTTTGTTAGAGTTGGTTGCTACTACAACTCTAGAAAAAATCATCTCATCTAAGGCCTGTAAGATATAACCTAGGGCTTTTGCATATTTTTTCTTAATTTTGGCAAGTTTATCTAATTTATTTTGTGATAATGCATTAAGGTTTTGGGGTTATACATAACCTATCTCTATTAGATCCTAGAGTCCCTTGGAACAAAAGAAGACTCTCATTTATATAATCTAATATTCATAATTTTTCCTATTAAAAAGATGTATTTGGGGCAAATATAGATTGCTACTATGACTAGCCATGAATTCTAAGATATATTTTACACAAAAATAGATTAACAAAATGTGGTTTGGGGGTTAAATCTGACCTGGAATAAAAATAGAGAAAGTATCTTCCCTTAGACCTGAACGGTGACTGCTGCTAAGTCTCCTTCCTGTCTTCAAGTTGCTACTAACATTAAACCTCCTTGCATTGATACCAATTTTTTGGGGAAGATAAAAGGTTGAATCAAATGTTTCTATGTAAAACATGAACCAAGATCAATCAAAATACTATGCAAAATTATGGGAGAACAAAGAGAGATAGTTTCTATAAATTTTGACAGCAACTTCTATAATTTTCATTAACTTCTTCATACAAAATGCTCATTTCGAAGCTACATACAACATGCAGTAATGGATATTTTAGAGTCTTAATAAAAACATTCCAAAAGGAGGGGGAAAAGTATTAATTCACTAACTATATTAAATGCTATAAGAGAGATAAAATAGAGTCGAACATTCTAGATTTTTTAAAAATCTCCAACTATTCCTAGATCCTATGGGATACTACAATTAAATCACATAAGGAATTGAAATTATAGACTTCCTAAAAAACCATTCATTTGTTTCTTCTTCATCATCCATGGTAGGAGGAGGAGAAAGTTGTGGATGAGGTTGAGACCAGTTCCTTTATAGCAGACATCGCCACAGATTTAGATTTCCTAAATATGATGAATTTTTGAATTTTATCATTTGGCTTCCTTCCTATAGTATTCTTCTTAAGAGGTTCTCATACAAATTTAGAAATTCCAAATAATTGATAATAATAACCTGTGATGGAATTTGTCTTGACAAATTATTAATTGAGAGGTCTAACGATTCCAACTGCCTTAAATATGCCACACTTTCTAGAATTGGCCCACTTAGAGTGTTCATAGAGAGGTTGAGAATGCTCAACCATTTTGATATGTCCTATTGTAGGTGTAAGATGTCCACTTAAAATGTTATTTGAGTAATCAATCGATATCAAGCTAGAGAGTATGTATTCGTAAGGCCTTTCTACTTTATTGTTACTTACGACTAAGCCATCCACACAATATATATGCTACTAAATTTTAGAAATATTATCTCTAACCTTGTATTTTATTTTTTTTACTTGGGCCATGGCTAAAAAATTGAAGTTTTCATTTCGGATCCCGCCAGATAGAAGATTTGATGAAAGGTCTAGAATTAGGAGCTCATGCATTTGGCCGATCGATAGAGGAAGTTTGCGATTGAAATTTTTAGATCTAATTATGAGAACTTGTAGACTTGAAAAATAAGCTTTCCAATCTGGGATGCCTCTTAACATATTGTTTTATTCAATGTCCAAAACCTGTAACTTCAACAAATTCCTTAGAGTCATAGGAAAATGTCATAGAAGCTTATTATTTCCTATGCAGAAAGACTCGAGAGAAGTCAAGTAGCCAAACTCCTTAGGAATCTCACCTTCCAAATGATTATCTGAAATATTTAATATTCTCATCACATCTATCATGGCTAGATTAGTAGGAATATCTCCATATAAACTACTATTTTTCAAGCACAACACCTCAAGGCATGGAAAATCATGCAAAGTGGTGGGAATATTGCTTATAAAGTGATTTCTTGACATATCAAGGACATTAAGATTACTTATATTTCCTAATGAAGTTTGGATTTTCCATTAAATGTTTTTATTTCCAAGAACCAATATACCTACATTGATCAAATGGTCACCAATATCAACCACTAAATTCCCTCTCAATTTAATCATAGGCAAGTCCAACACATGCAGTTTGCTCAAGCTAGGAGAAAAATGACCTTCCAAAAGATTGAGAGACATGTCTAATATTATCAATTCTAATTAAAATTCCCATAACCAAGAGGATAGATCTCCCTTAAGTTTGGTCCCTAATAAGTAAAGTTAAAAAATCCTGAATTGAGTTAAAATCTAGCCTAGAATTGGGCCTCCAATTTTACATCCTTGTAAAGATAAATACCATAGTTGGAATGGGGGATTCCAAGTTGAGATAATATTGATAATTTTTTGGTGTACGTAGGCATCTATCTCAACACATTTAATCTTCCTTTCCATATCCAACACACTGTCAACATCTTCTAGCAAATTCTTCTTAGCTACCACATTTAATACTTTACTTCTCTCTTTCTAGCTTCATCTAGAATCTTCTAGCCGAAGCCTCCTATTGATCTATTTTGTAAATAATTATATGAATATACTTTATTTTATAATGTTTTCAAGAGAATAAATATATGAAAAAATAGTAGTGAAGCTTTGCCTTTTTGTATACACCAAAATGCAATATATATCTGTAGGAGAGCAGAACAACTCTATTGATATATTGGACTAAAGTATAAATAATCCATGTCAAAGAAGATTAATCAAAAGTATATTATTTTGTGTATTTCTTTACTCTATTTTTGTCATTGATATGATATCTGAGTGTTTAGATCCATATATCTCTATTTGAGTCCTATTGTATGTTTGCATTCTGTTGTAACTAATTAGTTTTTCAGTTCCAACAAATTGGTATCAGAGTATAAATTAAAGAGAATAGAAGAGATCCTGAGGAGAAGATCTAAGAATTTTTAAAAGGGGTTTATTTTGAAACAAGAAGAGATCAAAGTTTTAAGAGGCAAAAAAGAAAGGGAAAATTTCTAGCAAGCTAAAAGCAAAGAAAGAAGAATAGTTTGTGAAGAAACCATGGCAGGAGTGACTGGTAGCATCTCTCAACCTCAAATTCCAATTTTTAATTATAAAAATTATGATTTTTGGAGCATTAAAATGAAGAGTTTGTTCAGCTCACAAGATATATGGGATTTAGTTGAAAATGGGTTCCCTGAGCTAGTAAATCAATAGGGTTTTCAAGCTTTGTCACAAGAAAAAAATAATTTACTAAAGGAAAAAAAGAGAAAGGATGTAAAAAATCTATTTTTCATTCAATAGGCTATGGAAGAGTCAATATTTCCAAGAGTTTTAGCTGCTACAAGATCAAAACAAACATGGGATAGTTTGCAAACAACATACCAAGGTACCGGCAAGGTAAAAATGCCAAATTGCAAATACTAAGGAGAGATTTTGGAAATATTCATATGAAGGAGTCAAAGAATATAAATTAATTTTTTAAAAATGTAATGGGCATTGTGAATCAAATTAGAACTCGTGATAAGAGTTTAGAAGACCAAAAGGTTGTAGAGAAAATACTTAGTAGCTTGCCTCTAAAATTTGACTCAGTAGTGGCCATTAAAGAATCCATGGACCTATCTTAGTTATTAGTTGATAAATTAATTAGATCATTATTTTCATATGAGAAAATATTAAATTGATTAGGGGCATCATCATTAGAGAATGCATTCAAAACTCAACTTTCATTTGACAGAATAAGAGGGAAAACAAATTACAGTAGAGGCAAAGGGCATTTTTCACCAAGAGGAGGAAGAGAAAATACATAATTTGAAAGCAAAAGACCAACATCAAGCCCACAAACACATTCTACATCAGAAAGAGGTAGAGGTAGAAGTCATTTTCATAACCAACATCAAGGTGAAAGGTATGATAAATCCAACATCTAATGTCATTATTTAAAAAGATTTGGGCATTTTACATCTGAATGTAGGAAAAATCTATATGATATGAATAAAAAAAAGGTAAACTTTACAAATAAAAATTAGCCCAACACTAGTGAAAAAAACAACCATGTTGATAACATGCAATGTAGCACAAGATAGTTCCAAGGAGGTATGGTTTCTAGATAGCAGATGTATCAATCACATGAGTGGGAGTAAGGAGATGTTCATAAAAATGAATGAATCGATAAAATTAGAGGTAAAATTGGGAAATGATCACCAAGTATCAGTAATGAGAAAAGGGTCAATTAACATAAGAACTAAGTAAGGAGGAAAGAATCATATCCCTGATGTCTACTATGTCCCAAGTCTGTAGCACAATCTCATGAGCATAAGGAAATTAGTGCAAAAAAGGTATAAAATATATTTTGAAAATGGTAAATGTGTAATTTTAGACAAGAAACCATGTAATAGGCTTATTTCAAAAGTTGTAATGATAAAAATTAGGATGTTTCCTCTCAAAATCTGAAGTGAACTATTCTTAGAGCACAAAGGAGCTAAACACCTACCAAATGAGTATTGGGCCGAAGTGGTTGCATGTTCAATATACATGTTAAATAGATGTCCAATAAAAGTAGTGATACATAAAATACTAGAAGAATCTTGGACCAAAAATAAGCATAATATTGCACATTTGAGAGTTTTTGGATGTGTGGCATACTCCTTGATACCTCAAGAGTTGAGAAAGAAACTAAATGATAAAGGAGATAAGTGCATATTTTTAGGATATAGTGAACAATCCAAGGCATACAAGCTATACAATCATATTATAAAGAAGGGAATAATAATCCGTGATGTTGAGTTTGTTGAAGAAGAAGCATGGGATGGTATTATAGACAAAACAAATACAATTACAGTAGGCATACCACATGAAAATGAAATGGTAGAGGATGATACACAAGTAAATGTTCAACAAGTTCCACAAGCAAATGTTTTTACAATTCCTTCTAAGGCACCTACCACTCCAAATCCAACTACTCTAGCAAGTAATAACAACAGTGAGTCTTCTAATCCAATATTTGCATTATTAAGATCAAGGTCTATAAACACTTCAAAGAAAACACTCAGTCTAAGGGAGATTTATGATGAAATACAAGAGGATAAAAATGTTGATTTATGTTCTAATTTTGCATTCGTAACACATGCTAATCCAATTTATTTTGAAGAAGCAATTAAAGATGAAAAATGGATTGTAGCTATGGATGAAGAAATTTAGTCAATTGAAAAGAATCAAACTTGGGATCTAGTAGAGGTTCCTAAAGGCAAGGATGTGATTGGAGTTAAGTGGGTTTACAAGAAAAAGTATAATGCTGATGAAAAAGTAGAGAAACACAAGGCAAGACTAGTAGCTAAAGGCTTCACACAACAACCTGGTGTAGACTCGAATGAAACATTCACACATGTGGCAAGATTGGATACCATTATAGTGGTTTTATCTATAGCATCTCAAAATAATTGGAAGGTTTATGAAACAAATGTAAAATCAGCTTTCTTAAATGGTATTTTGGAATAAGTGTACATAAAACAACTGCCTAGTTTTGAAATTTCAGGACAAGAACATAAGGTGTACAAGCTGAAAAAGGCACTATGTGGTTTGAAGAAAGCTCCTAGAGCTTGGTATAGTAGAATAGATTCTTATTTCATGAAGAATGGGTTTAATAGATGTGGAAATGAACCTACTTTGTATGTTAAAGTGAATAATCAAGGGCAAATCTTGATAGTTTCTTTGTATGTAGATGATTTGATATTCATAGGTAACATGTCAATTAACTCATTCAAGGCAACCATGAAAAGTGAATTTGATATGACTGATTTGGGGCTTATGAAAATATTTTCTTGGGATAGAGGTAAGTCAAAGTGATCAAGGCATTTTCATATGTCAAAGTAAGTATGCTAGTGACTTGTTGAAGAGATTCAAGATGACAAAAGTGAATCCAACCCCTACACTAGTTGCATTGGGTTTAAAACATAGAAAGGATGACAAAAGTCCTAGTGTTGATGCAATTTTATTCAAAAGATTAGTAGGAAGCCTCATATATCTAACCACAACAAGAATGGATATCATGTATGGGGTTAGTCTCATTTCTAGATTCATAGACAAACCAAAAGAATCACATTGGATAGCTGGAGAAAGAGTTTTAAGATATATAACTCAAACAAAGAACTTTGGGATTTTGCATACATCTTTATATGGCTACAAGCTGATTGGTTACATGGATAGGGATTGAAGAGGTAGTATAGATGATAAAAATATGACTTCAGGCTATGTTTTTCATCTTGGATTGGGTGCTATCTCTTGGGCATCAAAGAAACAATCGGTTATGACACTTTCATCAGCGGAGGTAGAATACATTACAGCTACATCAACAACTTGCCAAGTAGTATGGATGAGAAGAATACTTTTAGATTTGAGGCATATGTAAGAAGAACCTACAAAAATTTATTGTGATAATAATTTAGTAATTTCTATATCTAAAAATCATGTTTTCCACAAACGGAGCAAGCATATTGATACACGATATCATTTTCTTCAAGAATTGGTGAACAATGGAGACATATATCTTGAATTTTGTAGGTCTGAAGATCAAATTGATGATATCATTACCAAGCCACTTTCAAAGAATGTGTTTGAGCATCTCCTAGAAAGAATTGTAATAGTAAACATACATGATAGTGAAGATTAAGGGGGAATGTTGGTGGATGTAGGTATCCAGATTAGCACATTTAATCTTCCCTACCATGTCCAACACATTGTCAACGTCTTCTAGCAAATTTTTCTTATTGATCACATTTAATGCTTTCCTTCTTTCTTTCTAGCTTCATCTAGAATATTCTAGTTGAAGCCTCTTATTTCTCTATTTTTTAGATAATTATATGAATATACTCTATTTTAGAAATATGTCAAGAGAAGAAATATATGAAAAATAGTAGCAAAGATTTACCTTTTTGTATACACTAGAATGCAAGATATATATATGTATGAGATCAAAGCAACTCTATTGATATAGTGGATTGAAGTCTGTATAATTCTTGGAAAATAATATTAATCAAAAGTATATTATTCTTTGTATTTTCTTTACTCTATTTTTGTCATTGATATGATCTCTCAGTGTTTAAATCCATTTATCTTTGTTTGAATCCTACTATATGTTTACATTCTATTGTAAGTAATTGGATTTTTAGTTCCAACATACTCAACTTGTTGTCTACCAAATCCAATGCTATCATCTTGGAAATATTATGAAAAATAACATGACCAAAAATAGTTCCAAGCATCTTGTTGTTTGATAGATATAATTCCTGAAGAGATGATGAGAGTGAAAGTGAGGAAGGAATACTTTCATTCAACTAGTTGTTGCTCACATCAAGATAATTAAGGGAATTCAAGTGATAAAATGAGAGGGGAAGGCTTCTACTCAATTCATTATAATCTAATTCTAACTCGACAAGGGAAAATAGATTTCCAATAGAAGCAGAGATTTGACCACTAAGCCTGTTGGATCTCAGATCTATGTAAGAAAGATTGGCATGAAAACCTAAACTAGGTGGTATTGTATGTTCTAATTGGTTGTACTCAAGGTTTAAATAAGAAAGAATTTCAAATGGAGCATATATATGCTACAAATAAGGTATCCTACCCATGAGCTAGTTAAATGAGAGATATAAATGTCTAAGATTGGTAACATTTACAATAGTCCTAGGAATGGTTCCAACTATGTTATTATCTAAGAAGTCAAGGTATGTGATAAGAAAAAATATATTTCCAAAAAAAAAAGGGATTTCAACACTAAGCCTATTGGAGCTAAGATCTACATATGTAAGATTGATATGAAAACCCAAGCTATGTGGTAATGCACCTTCTAATTGGTTACCCTCAAGGATTAAATAAGATAGAATTTGGAAGATTGATGCATGCATATAAAAAGATTATATCCTACCCATCAATTGATTAAGTGAGAGATCTAAATGTCTAAGACTACTGAGATTCACAATAGTCCTGGGAATGGTTCCGACAATTCTATTATATGAGAGGTCAAGGTATGTGAGGAAATGAACCTCTATCAAACTATTAGGAATAAAACCTTTTAATGAATTGCGACTTGGATTAAGTGAAGTTAATGTGGTCATATATCAAATCTAGGTAGGTATTTCCTCAAAGACATTACCATTCAAGTCAAGAAAACCCATGGAGTAAAGATTGGAAAATGAAATAGGGATGGTTGAACTTGGCAAACCACATAAAGACAAATCCATATGTTTAAGCTGTCAAAGGCTATATATCATATCCACCAGACCTATATCAGTATTATTTAGATTTAATCCAGTTAATGAAAGAGATTTTAGTGATGACATACTAGCTAACCACTCTAGACTCACATTTGTTAACTGAAAGCCATGGAGATCCAACTTGGAGACAGGCCTGCCAATCTCGATTTCATCACACTCAACAGCTCTCCATCTTTAACACTCCTCTCCCTCCCACAACTTTAACCCTCCATAATTGTCAACTACTATGTCCTTGAAACTTAATAGTTCTTTTAATTCATGGGGAGGGAATCCTTTGAGAGACAAACACAAAAAGATAACAAAAAAAGGAGGGTAAAGGGGAATGAGGTTACACAAACCGTTCATGTGAGCCATTATCATCTTGATTGAAAAAAAATTCCCTTCCCTTTCGTAAACATACTCTTGGATTTGATTAAATTATGAGGAAAATAAAAATATCTTTGAAGTATGAGTTCGACATGGCATGCCATCATGCATTCTGCCAGCAATGATGACTTGGCATTAATTGAGGAACAATAAAAAACTTATTAAATGCAAACAAGGAAAAAAACATGTTTGACATAACTTTTTGTTGGAAAACTAGGTGAATGGGTAGCATTTAAACCTAGTTGTCATATCATAGAGAATTGACTAAATTGTGATAACTTCAAGAAGAAACTTTTAAGAGGATGTAAAAAAACTACTTTTACAATGTTTTAGGACTAGTAAAATTACTTTTAAATGGGAGCATACATAAGAAAAAAAATTAAATACACGAGTTAATTTATGCATAAGATAAAACTTAAAAGTTTAGTTGTTAAAGTTTTTTTAATTTAAATATGTATGGAAAAAAATGATAAAATTAAAGAGTTTAGTTGTTGAGATTTTTCTCTTGACAATTCATAATAATTTATGATTAGCGAAAGGGAACCACTAGTTAAGGGGGGTCCAATGATTTTGATTGTAGTTGTGACCCCTTTTGTTAGTTATGAGTTACTAAAATTTATTTAATTATATGCTATGGGTTCTATAATTTTTATAAAAGTTAAACATTTTAATGTTGGACAATTTATTTTTTGAATAATTAGTATTAAAAATAGGAACCTTTTTATATGATTATTGGTCCCCTTTTAAAATAGATGTGCACTAAAATTAAAAATAAAATGTGTATAATATTCAACAAAATAAATGTCATATTCAAAAAAATCAATATGATATTCATTAAAACAAATATCATTTTCAAATTAGAAAATAACTTCTACAAAGTTACATGTTTTACTAAGCATTTCAAGGTTTAAACATTTTAAAAACACCAACTTCAAAAAATAAATTGAGTCTCATGACTTCACTTCAGGACTCCTCATTATAAGTTACACAAGAAAAAATATAAAATATTTGAATATTTATAATATTATAGTTGGTCCACTTATATTGTATTATTTCCTATCCTATTCAAAATTGAAACATTTGGTTCTAACTTCTGACACTGTCTACCTCATTTAATATATGCCATCTATAAAAAATAATAAAAATGTAAGCCTCACCATTCATAGACCATTAAAAATTCAAAATTAAAATCTTAGAGTATGTTGTTGACATATAATGTGTCTATAATTGATTAAAAATTTGATGACAAAGTTCTCCACCATGCGAGTTACATAGATGAATTTTAGTTGGAAGAATGGATAGAAGAAGGAAGGGATGAAAGGGATTTAGGGAAGAATTTTATGTGTTCTTTCTTTGTTCATATTTTTTTTGCATGCATTCACATTTGAGTAAATGTTTATTGGTATATGAATAAAATAATATAATTATTGTTCATATGTTTTCTATTCATTATGCTATGTTATTTATTCAATTTGAACTTAGGATGGAAACATGTGGCTCATTAATGTAGAAGCCACCCCCATTTTCCACATGGTTAAGCAAGATTTTATCAATTACTGTGGCAAGTTAATGTTACCATGTGTGCGAAAATGTTCCATGTTATTAATATTTTGGTAGGGCTGTTATTGTTTTTGTACCTTCTATGTTCCTCTTTTCTACTATGTTCCTTATATGTTTATGGTTTTTATGGCATGCTTTCTTTGTTGATGTTTCTTTTTTACCTAGATCAGTGGGATTCTATCCTTTAATTTTTCAAGTTAATACCACCTTGCATGACACTTACCACATTTTCTCCTTGTCTTGTCACATACCTCCTCCCTTAAAATAGATTTGGCCTACCATAACGTTCTCAACCATGTCACATTATGCATGGGAATTTCAATTGACAAAATGCAGGGGTGAAAACATATGCACATGTGTGTTACCTTTAATTAAACGCATAATAATATTTTATTTGTTTTTATTAGAGTTTGATCCAAGTTTGATTAAAGTGAGTGTAAAGGTCCACTTGGTCAAAAAGGAAAAATATGAGTGCACACCAACAATGAAATAAAATAATAATAAAATCAAAAGATAAGTAATGCACAAGACAACCAAAATGGAGAAAGCCAAATATCCATTAAGTAAGAAAGTTCCTAAATTAAAGTGTACATATAAGAGTTTTGACTAACTCTTCCACAACTGTGGTCAAATAACCCATAGAATATAAGTGTAAATCCTCCACAAAATATGGTTATGGGAGCCCAAAATAGATGTGTAACTCCTTCACAAAAATTGGACAGAGGAGTTACAACCTAGTTTTATGGTCAAGCCTATGACACCTATGACACACTAACTCCACCTAAGTAAATCATACCCCCAAATGTAGGAAAAATCCAAATGATCAAATATAATATTCCCAAATAAATAAATCTATAAAAATAAATACCTATACTGAAAAACCCCCTCCCATAAGAACAACTTAGGTAGGCAATGTGAAATAAAAATGGGTTGTAGTAACTAGGCTTGATTAGGTACCCATATACAAATAAATCTCTCATAAATTAGGGACAAGGAGAAAACCCATAGGAAAAAAATCCTCCCATGAAAGAAAGACATAGAAGAATTGAAGAGGGTAGAAGTCTCTTGTGAAGAAGATGATGCTGCTAATGTAGATCGCACCTCAAGAAGAGCTCTAAATGAATGAACTTGCTCTTAGTGAAGGTTTTGGTAAAGATATTTACAACATATTTTAAATACTAGAAAAATCTCAAGTCAATAACCTGACCATGAATAAACTTCCATATAAAATTCATGTGAATCTCAATGCGTTTGGTCTTTTGATGCTAAATCAGATTTTTTTCATATCTATATAGTACTCTAGTTGTCATAATAGATGATGGTGGGCTACTTGATAAGAATGCCAAACTCAAATAGAATCCCATGAAGCCAAATAGCCTTATTAGTTATGTTAGTAGCTCCTTTTTACTATGCCTTTATTGATGATATAGTAATAGCATTTTGGTTATTTATAAACCAAATGATAGGACCAAAACCTAAAGAAATACTATAACCTAAAGTGGACTTATGATTTTAAGTATCTCCATCCTAATCTAAATTTAAAAAACCAACCAAGTCAATCTCTATGCCAAATTTATACTGAATCCAAAATCTATAAGAGCTTTGAATATAGTGGAGTACCTAATTGGCTTCTTTTAAGTGCAACTCATAGGGCTCTTGCATGATTTGTGAAATAATCTCTATTGTATATAAAATGTCAGGCTTGGTCTAAGTCAAATAAATGAGGCTACCAACAATCTATTGATACTGAGTTGCATAAACCAAAGGTGTGGAATAGTCAACCTCAAGTTTGACTCTTTATAGAAAGGGATTCAGAGATGGATTACAATCAACTATGTGAAATTGAGCCAAAAGATCAAGAGCATACTTGTGCTATGCAAGTGAAATCCCTGAATTAGACTATGAAATCTTGATGTCGAGTAAATAATGTAGAAGAGCTAAGTATTCCATGTCAAATATGTCTATATATTTGTCTTTAACTTTACAATAGATGATGAAGAACTCCCAGTGATCAAAAAATTATCAACATAAAGGACTAGTATCAATAAAGAATCATCCTACCATAAGAAGTATACATTAGGGTCTGAATGACACTTGGTGAAACTTGAAGTAAGGAAAAAGGAATTCATCTTTTCATACTAAACTTGAAGGGACTATTTGAGACCATAGATGGTTGTTTTATGTCTAAAAACTAAGGATGAATCCTAAAAAACCCCAAGTGGATTCTCCATATAGATATATTCCTCAAGGTCTCCATGAAGAGATCCACTCTTCACATCCATCTAGTGCACATTCCAATCATGTGTTGTGACTATAGCTAGTGTGATTCAGATTGAATTCATCTTTATAATAGGTGCAAAGGTATCTAAGTAGTTATTATTAGATACCTATGAAAAACCCTTGGTAACTTATCACCCATTGTATTTATCAATTGACCCATCTGCTACAAATTTGGTCTGATATATCCACCTACATTGAACAATATTCATTCCCTTAGGAAGTGAACTCAAATCCCAAGATTATTTTTTGATCAAAGAAGAATATTATTCTTTTATAATACTATCCCACTCAAGTATGCCTGAAGCCTTTTAAAATTTCTATGAATAAAAAATTGAAGCAAAGAAAACATGTAGATCACCCTGATAATCTACCTAAGTATGTCTATCATTTGTTGGATCCCTTGCCCATGTACCTTGACTCTAAAGTGTTTGATTTACCCAAAGGGGCCCAGATGTGGGTGAGTTAGGTGCTGACTCATCCTATGAAACATGACTAGAGGTGGATGTATAAGATTCCCCATCATTGTTCTCACTATCAGTATTGGAAGAAGAAAAAGTAGACCCTAGCTTAGGAAGTTGCTCTTGATGATCTAAGTCAAAATAAGAATCATCAAGTCTAATTGAATCTAATGATAGAGAAGAAGTATCAAGGTTGAGTCTTTATGACTCTCTTGAAAGTGATATGTCTCTCTATGAGCAACTCATTTGTGTTTACATGTAGAAAGAGGTACCCCTTGACAGCATCTGGATAACCTAAAAAGATACAAGGTTTGGACTAAAGTTCAATAGCTTTGAATATCTTCTTCAATATCCATGCCATAGCTAGAGATTCAAAAACCTTAAAGTGCTTAGCTTCAGGTTTCCTTCCATGCCAAGCTTCAAAGGGGGCTATGTTTGTTAAATCTTTATGAGGAATCATGACATGAATATAATAAACATAGTTAATGGCTTTGGCCTAATACTGAGGTGATAAGGACTTAAAGTGAATCATACAACTATCTATTTATTTCAAGGATTTATTCTTATGTTATGTAACTCTATTCTATGAAGGATTGTAATTAGTTACTTGCTACAAATCAATTCCTTCGTTGGTACAAAATTGCTCAAAAGATATATTTGCTATGTCATTATTTAGTATGTAGTGTTTTAATTATTATGTTCCCAATAATAATGTTAAACATAATTTCTCAGTTATTTTATATTTACATTCATAACCAACCATATAGTGGATAACATAATAAATTTTTTGTTCTTTGTGATCATCATCATATTATACTAATAAGCCCCCCAAGGCCTCATGAGTTGATTAAATATAAAAAACCAATAGTCTATCTAGAATTAGTGGCATAAGCATTGGTGGATTTTTCAAATATTCTTTTATTACATCAAAAATATGTTGGCACAAATTGCCCCAAGCAAATTTGGTATCTTTATTTAGAAAACATGTAAAAGGTATGGTTTTATTAGCCAATTGAGCAATAAAACAACTCTATGTGATAATGTAGTGAACAAAAATGTAGTGGTAAAAGCATAGTATGAAAAAAATATTGTGAGGACCAAACATACTGAGAAGAAATGTAGCAGCATTGGTAATGTCATAAAAATGTCATGAAAAGCATAATTGAGACATTTTAGTGATTATCACATGGTTTATTTGTTGTCTAGTTCATTGTGGTGATAATAGTTAGCATTTCCTGGTGGAAAAGTAATTTACCAAATTTATAAGAAAAATAATAGAGGAAAATGTGATTTCATGAGGGTGAAAGTTGTGTCATCTTCTGTGTGAGTGCATTCTTTACTATGTTTTGTTCTTGTAATATTTTGTCCTCACTATATTTTTTCCTTTCTATGTTTTATCCTCAGTACAGTTTTCATGTTGTGTTTTTGTTTGTTACTTTTTTGATGGATGCCAATAAAACATCAAATTTATTGAATTATACCTTATAAGCATTTCAACTACTTTAAATTAGTTTGAGGAGGCATTTTAACAATGACCTTTAATTTTTTTATCAACCTCAATACCACATTGAGAAATAATATAACCCATTTTTTTAGAAGATACCTCAAAAACACACTTTTTGGGATTTAAATGAAAATTAAACTTTCTCAAACATTCAAATATCTATCATTAATCTATAGAATGATATTGTCAATGCTTGGAGTTTTATAAAATATCATTGACATGATATTCAATATTCTTATGAATAAATTAATGAAATATTTGTGGCATTTCTCTTTGATAAGTAGCTCCAAAATTCTTAAGTCCAAAAAGCATAACAATATAATGAAATGTTCCCCATGGTGTGGTGAATGTTGTCATTTTTTGTATTATTAGATCTAGATTTATTTTATTATAATGAAAACATCCATGAATGAAAATTTCTCATATCCAATAATAGAATCAATAATAATATCTATATTAGTTAGTTGAATATCATCTTTTGGATATGCTCTATTTAAATCAGGAAAATTTGTGCAACATCAAATGTCACTAGTAGCTTTTGTGACAACCACTATATTTTAAACCCAATAAGAATTTGCAATCATTATAATGAATAGTGTATCTATAAGTATTTAATTCTCATCTTTTACAAGCAATTATATCTTGGGATGCATTTTATAAATATTTTACTTGGTAATATTTTCATCTGGATATGGTAGTATGTTCTATATTTCCATGAATGGGTTAGTGATATACATTAAAGAATAAGCCCAATAAATAAATTTGGATAATCATGTAATTTTTTTGATACTCTTTGCCTTCATGTTCCTTCATAAATAAACCTAATAATATTGGTCAAGGATCATGCTTTATTCAATAATTATATTATAATTTTTCTCCATTAAATAAGGTGGATCTGTCTATGATAAATGGTGTAGTATGAGTGGTATCATGTGCATCATGTGGAATATTGGAATCATCATTATCACTGAAGTAAGCATGAACAAAGGTGGCATGAGGAAACCTTTTCTTATGATAGAAGAAAAAGAGACCCTAAGATTCCCCCAAGTACTCTAGCAATGACTCATCATTAGATAAATCATCTAGTGTCTGAATATCCATCAAATTACTCTCATCAATAAAAATAGGATTGTTAAGTTTTAGATCAAAAGTATGAGGAGGTAAATTCATGCATTTTGAGGTAGATTTTATAAAACATAGTTTGTTATTAGTATTCTATTTTTCAACCATATATTTTTATAAAAATCCCAAGCCTTGCCTATTTGTATTATTTAATATGAAAATAGGTTGGGTTATACATTGCTCATTTTTGCCTAATCCTTGACCCCTGTCTCCATGATTTAATAAATATATAAAGCCAAAATTATAATTATGTGAATGTGGTATATAATTATTTATTTAATGGAGCATCACACAATGTTTGAAGGGATCTGTATCCGTTGGACATGTGTAAATAAACCCTTGATGGATGAATTTTAAGAACTCATGCAAAGTATATAGGACCACATACATCTCATGTATCAAAGAATGGCCCAAAATTATTTTATAGTTTAAATTATTTGGCATAACTTGACATAGATTAAGTAAGGTACGAGGTCACATAGTAATATTCAATGTAATTTATCCCAATACCTTTCGTGAGATGTTATGAAATCCCATAATATTCACATCATAGGATTCCAAATCTTTGGCCTCAATTCCAAGTAATGAAAGGAAAGATACATTAGAAATATTAAGTCTTGAACATTATCCACAAGTACCCTCTTCAATATATTATTTTGAAAACATGTTTGAAAATACAAGGTCAAACAATAATCAATAATATGTTAGGCTTGTGAATATTCTTTTTTACAATAAATATTATGTTCTGTCAGTTTGATATAATTTAATGCAAAGGCCACACATGGCAGCTCTATGTTTCTTGTAAATATTTTCATATGTAATACTTCTAATAAAATATATTTATATCAGCAAGACTTATATAACTAATTAAAAAGTGAAATCTTATTGATGACATCATCAGGGTTGTTTACACTAGTATAAGAAGATAATACTTGTTTCATGCACTTCATTTGATGCTTAGTAGTAACAGGTTATTAATATTTCACGATATAAATTATGATAATGAGGATTATGCATAAATACACTTTTATTAGATCTATCATGTTTTTGACTCACTTAATTATGGGTTAAATTAATGTAAAAATTCATGAAAAATAATAAAAATGACTGTCATGATGTACTTAACAAAGGAAAAATTACTGTAAGTATTCATTTTGTGAAATATAATTTATTCCTTTGAATTTGAAAGAAATCTAATTTTTGAAATAGATTTTACCAATTAAGAAATAAGAAAATTAGAAAGCCCTAGGACAAGCTAGGATTAAAGTAGGGAAACTTAGGGGTCAGGTTCACCAAAATTTTAACCCTTATTTACAAGTGTAGGGTTAGGGGAAGAATAGTATAAATCAAACAATTAAGTAAATTATTCTAAATAAGGCCAAATAATCAATTTATATCTAATGATATTTTGATGAGAAATATAGAATCCAAGCATATGTCAAATATAGAAATTAAAAAAATCAATATTATGATAATATAAATATGAAGGATAAATTTTAATTAACTTATACACTGACATGCAAGTAGATCTAAGAAATATAGGTGTAGAAATAGAATATCTTAAGATTTTGATCTAGTTGTCAAATTTTGAATATTTAAATTTTTTAGTTCAAACACTTTCATCACCATGTGCACACTTGTGTCAATGTTACTATCCATATTTCAATGCTTCTTCTATCTCATATCAAATATTAACTAGTGAATAAAACAACCACCTAGGTCTTTCTAAGTTTTCTATAACATTTCAGATTATGTGTTCAGATCATGCACATAGGTTCTCGATATTAGAATATAACTCAAAACGCTAAATCTTCCTCTTAGGTATTTTCACCTTGCCAAAAATGGGTTAGTGGGCTCACAATGTCAAAATGACCTCAAACACCCATATGTCAATGAGTACTACCTATATAACCACTACTTTGAATATGCCTTGAGACATATGTAGTTTTACTCTATGTGTTGGATTGTGTGTGAAGAATGATGTAGAATGTTATATACAATTGCACGTAATGATATAGCTTGTAAATTTAAAAATATGGCTAATGGGATACTCTTTGAATGTTTCAAACCTGTAACATGACTACTCTTATAATTGATATTAATATAGTAAATAATAGGGAATAATAACTTAGTTGTATAATTTATTTTCATTAGTATAGTCTAAGCTTGAGAGGTGCTTACGAGATAGATTCTAGATGAATAATGAGTTGGCCTTAACTTGTATTTACACCACCTCTTTTGAAAATATTCTCATGTAAGTGGTAATGAAACATAATAGGTTGACTTATACATATTTAAATGTTTGAAAATTTGGGAGTTTAGAGGACAAGGAAACTTGCATCAGATCATGGATAGTAGCATTGATGTTATTGTCCAAGTATGAACACAACTATACATGAAGATATAAGATTTATAGAGCTCTATAACTGATAATTAAGGATATTTATAGGAAATTAAGCATAGTATGGGCTACATGTGATGTGTGTAATTATAATATTAGGTACCTACTATGATATAAACATTTAGGCCCAGTGAGATGGCAAATGTGAGCCTTTCAATTATAAGAAGGTCAAAAATTGAAGGGTAGAGCCTTGAGTGATATTTTTCAAGTGTAAAAGACTAGTTTAACATATAAATCCATATTTAATCATACACACATTGTAACTAACCAAAATAATATAATAAAATATCCATCTCTAAAACCAAGTACATATACTAGTCAAAGAGTTCCTAACATCCCTCCTTTTCCCAAAAGACTAAACCTCCAAAAACAACAACAAGAATATGAATATGATTTTTTAGGATAACTCGAAAATATTTATACCAATATACCACTGCTTCAAGCCTTAAAATATGACCTCATTTACACCTATGTTATATGGGAACTATGCCAAAAAAATATTGGCCAAAAGATAAAACATCACAATATGGTCTAAGTAGTTGGAAAACTTTCAAACGTTATGTTGGGAAACATAATCCCACCTAAGTATCTTGGCCCAAATATCCCCATAGATGATGTTCACATCTATGTCACCCTTACTAAAAATAACTTAATAGACCTAGGGGAAATCACTAATGTGATGACCAAATAAATTATGAAAAACTTTAACCTTAAAGGCCTTTGCCTAATGCCCACCATTCTAAAAATGGTAGATAGATCAGTAGTTAAAATTAAAATAATTATATAAGATTTGGTCATTACCATAAAATCATGAGAGAAATCAATAGATTTAATAACATTACAACCCAAATCCAACTTGGGAGATACCCACTTATTACAGGGATACCTTGGCTAGCTATAATTGATGTATTAATTAGCTATATGTTAGGAAACATGTTGAACTAAAATGGAAACACCACAAAGAATCTAGTTTTATACCCACCAAATTAACCTTCATGTGAAAAAGGAAAACTATGTGGGATAGGTAATGAGGGAAATTAAATTTAATTTGTATATCATGCCATGATTGAACACAGCATACCATTGAATGAATACTATTATGACATATTCATTCCAAATATACTAAAAAATACTTATAAGGATGACTCATAAATAAAAAAATAATTACAATGTATACAATCTCCCCTTAGAGCATATCTCTAATAGACAGAGCCTTAGATGCCATGAGAGACATCCAAACTTTTTATCAAATACTATCGCACCATTGTAACCTAAACCCTATATTGGGTCACATATATTTCATGGTGTGTTTTTCCAAACAAGTATAAATCTTACCTAGATGACCTTTCAATATAAAAAACAAGTTACATCTTGAAAATCAACTAGTCATCACGTTCTAAAAGCACAAAACTAATTTTGCATGGGACCGTCACGACATGATAGTCATACACTCTAACCTATGCACCCACCACATATACATCAAGGAGGAATACAAACCCATCTAATAACCACAAAGATATGTGAACCCAATAGTAAAAGCACAATGAAAATAGAACTATAAAAACCCATGGATGTAGGATTTGTTTATCCTATCTATGATAGCTAGTGGGTGTAACCCATTATCATTGTGTCCAAAAAGGATGGAAAATTTCCTTTTTTTTAATTATATGTAAATTAATGTAGCCACAGTAAAGGATCATTTTCTTCTTCCTTTCATTGACAAAGTACTCGACACACTCTTAAGATAAATAGTTCTCTATTTTGGATGAATTTAGTGGATATAATCATATCAAAATAGTGCATAAGGACTAGGATAAGACCACCTTTATATGTCCTTAGGGTACCTTTGAATATTACATACTCCCATTCAGGTTATATAATTCTCATGACACCTTTGAAAGGGTTATCATGAAATTTTTTTTGACCTATCCCATGAATATGTAGAGGTTTCAATATATGACTTCATGGTCTATGGGGATACATATGAAGAAGTCACCAAGAACCTAGAGAAAATTATTAAATGTTAAGATAAATGGTTATCCTTAAGTCATTATGAATGTTACATGTTTGTGACAAAAGGCTTTGTACTATGAAACCATATCTCTTTGGTATGAATAGAGGTAGATCCTACCAAAATATAAATTAATAAAAGACTTACCAATCCCATACAAATATAAGGATGTTCAAAGTTTCTAAAGACATGGTAGATATTACCATAAATTTATCAAAGAATTTAGTAAAATAATAAAACCTTTATTTATATTACTATTTAAAGATGTTGATTTTATATGGACTTTTGCATGTGATAGATCGTTCCAAGACAAGGAAGATATGCTATTAATGACTCGAGTGTTTCATGACCCAAATTTAAAATTACTTTTACACATCCATGTAGATGATTTCAATACGACACTAGGAACTATCTTGATAAAAAATAAGGATCCTTGAACTATGTTATATACTTTATCAGCAAGAACCTTCAAGGAACTTAGGTTAATTACATCATGATAAGAAAAATATTTTTTTGTGGTAGTGTAATCCATCAATAAAATTAGACATCATATTAAAATAGATATAAATTTTTATTCACACACACCATGTTATAATCAAGTATTTAATGAACAAATCATAATTCAGTGGTAAAATAATTAGATGATTACCACTACTATAAAAATTATAATTACTATTTTAGATAAACCAATCAAGGATAATGTAGAAATATATTTTAGATCAATACTAAAGTCTTAATAACATATTCCATCAGTAGATGACTCATTTACTGATTAGCATATTTTTTATTTGTCCATTAACACTCATTCGTTTATAGATATCACTAATTATGTGATTGTAGGGAATATCCCACAACATTTCTCACCAATAGATGAATGTCACTTGGTAGAGATAAGTCTTCCATAATCATGGATCTTAGAGTACTTATTTTACATTAGGCCTAACTTAGTCATGCACAGTGTGTATTGGGGAATGAAGTAGTTGACATCATCTAAGTATGTCACGATGAATGCTACAAGGGAATTTTTTTAACAAATAGGACTACATCAAGCATCATCAAAGTATTACATGATGGATACTACTATCTCATGTTAGATAGGGATGTTGTAACATGTAATATCAAGTGTGATAGGTTCTAAAATATGGGGAAACTTGCATTCTAACGAAATGCCTCTCTAATCATATATGGTCTTAGAACCTTTTCAAAGATGGGAAATTGAATTTTTTGGTCTGATATATACAACATATAAAAAAGAGAACATATTAGTATGTATATATAACTTAATCAAATGGTTAGAAGTGATATCCTTAACACATGTAAGGGATGATAACGTGGCATAATGTTTTGATGAAGAGAACCTCCTAAGGTAATTTTTTTTTAGTATAATAGTTATAGATCAAGGACTAAAATTAACATATTATTTAGTTGTATCCCTTTTTATATAATATGAAATTAGATATAATAAGTTTAATTCCTACCATAAATGTAGTCTAATGGACAACTAGAGGTCACAACTAAGGAAAAATATAACATTTTTACAAAAATAGCAGTTGTATACTATTGGTATTAGGAAACACATATTTTAGAGGTTATATGGGCATACAAAACTCCATGGAAAACCATAATATGGTTTCACCATATGATCTTGTTTATGGTATGAAATTTCTTCTCCTTATAGAGTTTGAACTTAAAACTTTAAGGCCATCCCTAAAACTTATAATATAATTTTAAAATACATAGAAGGAGAAAATCATGTCACTCAAATCCTTAGATTAACTCTCAAGGGAAGCCTTGTAACACACATAAATGGTTCAACACCAATGAACCAAATGATACGATTATCTTGTCAAGATATAATAAATTGAACCATAATATATGTATAAGGACTACAAATGAAAGTTTAAAAAAATATGGCTTGTTCATTATGAGATAGAGAAAATAATTAAAATTGGAGTTTTTAAATTATGAAAAGTAGAATTGGTTATATTTTATTTATTAATCAATGGTCACCACCTCAATATGTATAATAATCACTCTCAAAACATGATTTCATAAGAAACATCATAGACTAAGGGAGACCTTACATGTATATGGATCTATTCAAAACATTTGATGAGCATGTTGCCTGTAAATATGACCACACAAAGGATGTTATTCAAATAGTATATGAGCATTACAAATCATCCTTTATTCCCTCTAATATGGTATGAGCATCATTTCATATCCTTGAATAGAAAACCAATTTTCTGGTTGGCCAAGGGTTGTAAAAACTTTTTTACTAAAAGACCAATATTTTAGTCAATAAGAATTTAAAAATTATCATTTTTTTTCAAAAATAAAAAATATTATGCATTGTTGATAATATTTTTTAGGAAACTAGTTTATAGGTTTTTGAAGTAGTGAATAAATATCTTTGATTATAAATCCAACTCATTAGATAATCAAGGGGAAAAAAATCAAATAATTTAATAGTAATAATTTTGTTGTTATCTTCTTTGTCAACTCAACAATATCCATCTATAGGTTTTCTATAGTTTCTATAGGTTTTTTTCAAGTATATATGGGTTGCATCTTAGTTGATATAGGTTGTTTGAGGGCATATATAAGTTACATCCTAGTTGTTATAGGTTATTAGAAAGAAACTATAGGTTTCATCCTACTTACTATAGGTTATATGTAAGTAGATATATGTTTAATATTAGTTGATAAAAATTATATGTAATCAAATGCGGGTTGCATCCTAGTTATTTTAGGTTGTTTTAATGTATCTATGGGTTATATCCTAGGTATTATAAATTGTCTGTAATAAACTGCATATTGTATAATAGTTTCTATGAACTATATATCACTTTATATAGGCTATAAGAAGATGTTATGGGTTGTTGGTAATTATATATGATACATAGATATAATGCTATAGGCTATAAGTAGTTGCTATAGGATGAAGGCATTATGATGAATGAATATTGTTACTATAGTGTAGGATTAGATGATACAAGTAACATTTAATTTCTATGGGTTATATGAAAAGCATTGCAAGTGTCACCTAAAAAAACCTATAGAATACCAATAGCTCCTCCTAGAAATAAAATATCCCTACATAGCTTACCAATCCTAAAAATACCCAACTATATTCACTAATGAATGATCAACACAATTATTTGGCTCTTTTCAGATCACTAAAAATATCTCTACTTATGTATTTTATAAGACCAAGGTAAAATCAACACCACTTTCACATATCATCACCAAGATTAGTGTTACTTATCAAACAATGATCCATAGTACATACTAGCTAGTTCTTATTTCCTCTTTCTTTAACATGCTTGTTGGCTACATGTTAAAAGACATTACAAGCCTATCTAAAGGAAGATGACAATTATCTGATATAGGTTGCTAAAATTCAATTAAATATTCCCACCAAAACATCAATTCAATCACCTAATGAAATCAACACTATCAGTTCTTGATCTTAAAAAAGATGGTTTCAACAAATAACTTCTTCTTCGAGTCTCACATAATCTTCCATGATTACCCAAAATATTTCAAAGACTAACCTACAAATCAAACAAACCAATTAAAATGTAAATTCATTAGTAAACTAGCTATAAAAATATAATTATATTATCATTTTATTGAGTAATCATATATATTTTTCATATTAAACACTTAAATCTATGTCATCATGTTGAATTAAATATCATTTCTTAAGCTAAAATTTATACCAATGAAAATTCATTATCTTTTTGTAATAATTTCACATCAAATATAATCATTCCACCACAAACTCAATCATCTCTAATCATATTCATGTAATTATTAATGTAAAAAAACACTCGAGCACAAGAAATTTTATGGTTGGGAAGAAGAATGAAGTATCATGATGCTACTAGAAAAAGAGGAATAAAATTTGGGAGAGATTAATTTTCATAACCACTATATACACATGAGGAATAAGTAGAGGTAAGTATACAATGATGAATAGATAAATAATCATGACCATCACATTGGAAACTCAAAATAAATCAACTGTTTCCAAAACTGTAAATATATCATTCTATTATATAAATTTTGAATCCTTTCTTTGTTTCAAGAAACAAAAATGAGAATAAATGGGTAGAGATGTAATTTTAAAAGAGCTCCTAAAGCTCAAAATATTTAAAGGAGATAAGATCTACTTGACATTTTTAAAAACATAGTTTCATTGAGTTATTTTCATAGATTGGTAGGATATGATGAGAAGATAGCCAATGAGTTTGTATAAACCTTAATATATGGTGTAGCTACCATTAAGAGGATACGAGTTGAGGTTACTAAATATTTACTAACAAATTTGAATAACCTTACAAGGGTAGGGGAATTATGGTAATGAAAGTCAAGTGTTGTAACATCAAAATATTTGTTCTACATAGCTAATGAGTAGTTAGAGTTTTCTATCTAGGGCATACTTAGATATTCACTACATTAGTTGTGGGAAAAAGTTTATGTATTTATCATAAATTACCTCACTTGTTAGGGGAGGCACTCTATTATTTATGTATTCCATTTTAAAATCCCCAATCTCTTGAGACACAATAGTCATATCAATGTTAAAATTTTAATATTGAATATATTGATAAGAATGACATAAGAGTATTAAAAGGTAAAAATAAAAGATTTTTCTCACCATTGATTGATTAAAATTATAGTTTATAAGTGCCTAAGAGATCAAAGTCACAATTATCATGGGAATATTTCTTATAAATGTAACAACTACCTCTTGAAGAACAAGAATAGAATATGGTAGTTGACGAGTAAAGATAAAATGTGGAAAGTAAAAAATAAGAAGAGAATGGTAGTAGAGTAACTAGAAAGAGGAAGGAGGATAAAATTATCCCCTTCCTCCTCACAATCATAGTACAAGAGTCAATAGATATTTCTAGAAGATAAGGAAGAAGATGTACCCTTATCTTCAAGATTGAGTAAAAGACAAATAGTTCTCCCATAAAGTGATCCCAAGAAGTAATCTAAGAAACTTAGATGCAGGATAGAAAATAAATAGACCTTTTATCCTTTGTTGTTTCCCACATTGAAAGTGGAGGATTATTTTATGAAGAGGATGAATTCAAAGAATAAGATACCCAAATTTCTAGTAGTAGTGAAGAATAAAATTCTATCTCATTTAGCTTAAGGTTTAGAATATTTAGAGAAATGAACACTAGGGCTCACCTAAGGTATAAAAATAATAAAAAATAATGGAAGATAATGCCATTTATAAGGAAGAGCTGATATATAAATAATGAATACATGCTTTTCAAAGAAAATAAAAAATATAGAGTTGATAGCTTCCCTAAAAGAGATTGAGACACTTAAGGCATAGATTAGGGTACTTAAAAGCCAAAAGAATAGGTTGGATGAATTAGAAAGGATGGAATAATAATATGGACAAATTTAAGTCCCCATAACACAACATGTATCACAACCCATAGTAAAAACATCATCTAATACATACCAAGTCCCCATAGTAAAATGATAAGATCCAAAAATTCCTATAGCTATCAAGGAATTTTATCTAAGTTATTTTAATATTGGTATGGTAACCTTCGACTCTTCAATTGAAAATAATTTTCCATATATTGGCATTTAGGCCATGGGAGAACTAAAAATCAACATGGTTGTAGTTGAAGAAACCATTGAGATATATTTTGAATTTATTTCCATCCAAACAAATGGACCTAGTTAGAAGGAACTATTTGTGGAAAGAGATTCTAAGATTCAATACCTAGAGGTATAATGGTATAGATAATGCAATCATCTATAGGAAGAGATGAATATAATGAGATAAAAATTTAAGGAGGCATAAGAGAAATTACAAGAAAATAAAAAGTAAATAGTTGAGTTAAAAATAAATATGGAAGAATTAAGCCAACTAACTATCCATCTAATAGAGTGTAGACCACCTAAAAGGGTCTATGTCATATACCTCAAAGAGTAGTGGATGAAATTAAAATTCATTAAAATCTATAGTAATCTACCTAAACTAGTAAGTGATCATCACACATTCTTTAATGTCTATGAGAAAATTACCTCTAAAATAAAAAAAAACTAATTCTGTGAATTTTATCTTCTTGATTATGTTGTAATTTATTATTTATAAAGGAATAAAAATATATAAGTGGTGGGTGTAATACATAGATCATTTTATTCATATTTGGTCAATTAAGACAAGATAGGTAAGGAGATAACTAAATATTGTGAAAAAGAGGAGGAAAATTGATAATAAGGGGAGAAGACACTAAGCAAGATAAGATAACAGAAGATTAGATCACCCTATGGTAGAATAAATTGTGAATATTAGATAACTTTATTCATATCTATTGTACTCAAGTGTGTTTTCCAATATGAAACATTTAGGACCTGAACCCTTGAAAGATACTAGTATTGCATATATAGTGTTGACACCTTACCAAATACATGTAAACCTCCAATAAGGTAAATTTTATTAAAAAAGGCATAAATACAATCATTCGAGAACAAAATAAAGTTTCAATATAAAATTCATGAATTCTATTTATAACCACATCCTTCCATAAAAGGATAGAAGGCTTGAAAATACATTAAAGATTATCTTGTGACTATTT